>JAEMWC010001434.1:0-5000 GCA_016490735.1 Pachyseris speciosa
TTTTTACAGGCTCGATAGTGACCTATCCGCTAGTTAAGACTATCCATTCCTTTGAAGCAACTGGAAGTGGTGTCCAGTCTCACGCACTCCGAAATAAAATAGATACTGGGAACGAGTTAGCCAGGTGCGGACAGAAACGGTACACTCGCGTATAGAGTCGACCACAATCTTCATTTCTCTGGTGCATCATTTTTTATTATTCCATAAATTACTACTTGCAGCATTAAAACAACATTGGTTCTACAGTTGCTTTGAAAAGGAACGCGATTAGTTACAAGCTTGGCATCAGGATGTAGGCCATATCTTACTTTATCAAAAACCAGCGTCAAGACGTGTATTCGTCGTGGGCATGCAATAGTCCATTTTACAGTTGTGTGTTCAGTGACCTGGCCTATGAGTGGAAGCGATGCTGGAGGTGCCTTGTTTTGATACAAGCCTCTCTGCCTTTCTCGTGCAAATGGGGACATATAAAGTTAGTTAGCATATAAAGAACATTATTCACATGAGAAAAGCAGGAGGTCTGTAGCAAAATATAAGGTCACCGCCAACCTCGTTTCCATTCATAGGCCAGGTCACTGAGCATGCAATTGTAAACGGTTTCTTGCAACAGAACAACCGAATAACATGATAAATAAGTCTGCAACTCAACTACACATAAAGGGTGCCAGAAGTGGAAAACACAAGCGAGCAACCAGGTCAGGACTTTCTACATAATGTCACTGAGCCAAGCATGACAAATTATGGTCTGGGCCTACTCTTAGCGATCCTTACATTTGAATGTGCGTTGTGTTTACAACAACCTTAAAAACGAGGAGAGAGAAAAAGCGTAAAGGACACAAAGTTGAAAGAAATATTCATACTAATTTTTTCCGTAGACTGACCAGGTGCTAATTACTTAAGACCAGCAGTTTTGTAGTTTAGTAGTGTATGATAGCAAAGAAATGATTGGAATTTAAGGCAGAGAGCATCGTGACAGACGATATCCTGGTCTCTTGCAACTCTGGAATAGCGGTGGTTTAACTTTGGAATACAGATGACTCTTCGTGCAACTGCTCTCGTAGGCTGTTCTCTATAAATTATTCTACTTGAAGCGGTGCTCAGTAACCAAAACAGATTTCTTCTCGACACCTTCACTTCTAAGGCTGTATTTGAACAATATTTAACTCCTAGCGCACAATAATAAAACTAGTTAATTTATAACTAGTTAATTACATAACTCAGCCAATAAGCTGCAATTTGATTTATTTTAATAAACTTCATTAGTTTTTACGTTACAAGGTGAAGGATTCTTTAAGGAAACAGGGGAGAGCGAGTCGCTGAATTGAGGTGATAAAAACGCGCAACATCTAAGCTTAAATATTTTGAAATATCAGTCACCAGCATTCCAGGGCCCGGTTGTAAACTTTGGTTGGAGTTTGAACTTTTTGGATGAAAGTTTCTTTTGCTTTTTTTTGCTTTTCAGGATTGAGGTCCTCTAATCAGAATATCAGCGTTGAACAACGTTCGTGGATAGAAAAAAAAACTCCTTCGTTAATTTTCAGTCTTGGATAAGTGTTAATCGGCTTGCGAACAACCCGGCCCAGAGCGCCAGCAAAGATTCAGATGCAACGTGAAAAGGATTTTCCCCTCAAGCGAGACTCTCCTTAACTTCAAAATCTTGCCGGAATACCAAATATGTTGTAACTAATCGCATTCCCAACCACACACTGACATAACAGGGTCTACATTTAGGGCCTCACGTTCCTGTTCTCTCCCGCACCACCGCCTGAAGTGCCCAACGATCCCGGAAGAGCCTGTAGAGAGCCAGGTAGTTAAACGTGAGAAGGCCCGTGACCGAGATGAGCTGATGCCAAGAGTGGGACCGCGTGATCATAAAGAGCTGATATAAAACGAGAAGTAGAAGAACTGCTGCCATCCAGTTGACAAGTCGCAGAGGAGACTCAAACATAAACTGAAATAGAATGCGATAAGTTGGCAGCATTCCGCATCAATAACGTTAGCAATCGTAATAACAATGTCAATAAGAACACGAGAAGAAAAAAATAGTAATAAATAGTAGTAATAATGATAACGATGATAATGATGATGATAATGATAATTATGAAATGATAATTATGATAACGATGACGACGACGATGATGACGACGCTGATAACGACGCCATGATAGTAAATAATAAATTTGTACAGTCAGAAACAATACACAGTTCATCTAGAGATGATAAAGAAAGGGACTCTATACATGTACCTACATTGTGCCATCAATTCTCGTCATTTAAAAGAACTAACAGCCAAAAAATAGGCCGTGCCAGAAAAGCGAATGAAGGTCTCAAGATCAATATTGAATCAAAATAGCGCTCCAGTCCGATTTGAATGGGATCAAAAACGACACAGAACTGGCACAAGACAGAGAGAGAATTCCGCCAAGTCATCTGCACAACAAATATTTTGACAACTTACAAAAAACCTGCCATGATGCGAGTCCCCTGGTATTGCTACATTGTGGATACCAAGCGCTCTGTAGAGAAGTTTACCATGCCTCACTAGGACACCGTGAGGCCATACTGTTAATGCTGACCATCTAGAGGAGCAATAAAGCATGACATACCGGTTAAAATCTGCTTTAATTTTTGCGAGAAACATCAGGCTTAGTTGAGTTGATCTTTATTGACTTGCTATTAATTAAATACAGAGACCCGCAGGTAGCGTAGCTAATCTAGGCAAGGCCAGGAAATAAGGAAAGATGAAAGACTGCTAAAAACAATATGTTGATAACAAAATAAAGTTGAGATTGAAACGAGAACAACGTTGAGGAAAGAAAAAAAAAGAGAGAATAAAAAAATCCAAATAAAGAGCTGATTAAAGCAACAAACGAAGACCAAAGGATGCGCTACCATCTTGTGGCATTATTGCGTTACCATCCATGTGCACAGGCATTAAGAAAGCACGTTACAGATAAGAACCATATTTGTTTACCTTGCATATAATTTCTTCTAGACCGTAATACGAGTCATCAGACTCTAAAAATTCAAATAAGAATGCGCGAATCTTTTTACAGCTTAAATTCATATGTGACTTTCAGCTACAGCCATGGCTAAATTTCATTGGTTTAGGTTGCACGAGTGTGCACCAAAAATGTAAACAGGTATTTCGATAGATGTGCATGTCCACAATATATTCCGTCCTCTCTTATCTTTTACGCTTGTATCCTCCCCCTTCCCCACCCCACCCCACCCCCTCTTCTCACGCGCAACATAGCGTCAATTGGAATAACATTGAATGTCTCAAGATTTTTTTAAGACGATCACTTTTTCTGTCTGTCATCGTGATTTCAGTGACAGCATTTCTAACATGTGCGCCCTAGTACCTACAACGAACCAAAGTCTTGGAGAGAAACAAATACTGTGTTTTAAAATTGTGTATAACACCAAGACAACATGAAACTTACACGTGTGGAGTATCTCGGTGGCCACAAGGATATCTTTCCCAGCCCCCAAGATGCACCGCACACCTGTGCAGGGCGTCACAGTAACTCAGCGGTAACATAAACATCATAAGCATTAGAAGCGAGCTCAGCCACACAAACAGCGTGTGTTGACACGCCACCACATGTCGTAATACACGAAATGTTGCTGTGAAATGATCAGAAAACAAACTTAATGAACAAGTTAAAATAACAGAAAGTGAGGGTAGCTGTGTAGCGGTGACCGCACAAGGCGCGTTTGTTTAGTGTTTCTCGTATTTGGCAACAAATGTTGCTCAAGTTTGTTGTCTGTTTTTCCGCATGGGTTTGCTCCTTCAAAAGTTTTTCATCCAGGTTTACAATGTAATTGTTCCCTACACGGAGTTTAAAAACTCGCAGAAACAACGATACCTTGATAACAAGCTGTTTGCAACCAACTAATGAACCGAAATGCTTTTCATCTTGCGCCATCATGCGATGGTCCATCGGACAGCCACGTGCAGGCATAAAAATTCAGTAAGATAAGATGTTTGAAATGCCAACCTACGACGCAAAGATGTCTGAAATACCACGCAACGACGAAAAATAAACTATTTTCAATCACATACTACAATTTGGGTGTATTGGAACTGGCAAAAAGGCAAGAAAATGATAATAAAAAAGGATTCTCCATTTTATTTTACTCAGTTCATATTTCTTATCATGTGATTTACCGATAGACTTACTCATCTACCACCACACTTTTTTTTATTTTTTATTTTTTTAATCGGTTTATTTAATATTATCAGTTCTAGCAATACAAGTATTGAAAACCAACTGACTTACAAGCAAGGTTCAAAATAAATATTACAAACAAAGGTATCCTAATAAATTAAATTACCACTTAACTTACCACTCAATACATTAACAAAACCATGAACATGGAGAATATTGAATAGGTGAATGATCATCGCAGCTATGACCACTACACTTAAAGCAGCGATGAAAATAAAGCCTGATTTTTTCTCAGGCTTTATTTTCACTGCTGCTTAAGTAGTGTTCATAACTGCGATGATCATTCACATATTCATTCTTTAATCCGCAGTTCAAATAAACATGATTATTTTCATATATTCATTCTCCATGGAGAATATTGTCGGTTAGTAAGAAATGTTTGGTACTCATAGTGGTATAAATCTGAACGTCACCATGTTAATTATTTTTGTTCAATCAAATAACTCTTTCTCTTCTTTCTTACACTGAGACCAGTGGTTTCTCTCCCTTTCGTAGCGTAGCGTCCGGTGGAGAAACCACTGCTCGCAGGGTACTTCTTTCCATACCAGACTTTATGGACAGAAGGGATGTTCACTTTCTGTTTCAATGAAACGCAGAAACTGGCGCGCTCCTTTTCTCAACAGGTCTGTCTCAGTAGCTACCTTCTTATGACGTTCTGTACACACAAAAAGAAGTTTTGCTCACCTCTGAAAACTTCATTGGTATAAAGCCAATGTAATAAGCACATAGCAGCGATTGGAAGAGCACTTGCTTTATCCGAAGGTT
>JAEMWC010001434.1:10000-22500 GCA_016490735.1 Pachyseris speciosa
TCGCGGAATAAAATGCCTGTACCACCGCCAGATTGATTTGATTGCCGTGGGAAACTCTTAAATAAATAGCCATGGCGAGAGAGATCAGCAATGCAGACAGAATCTAGATCCTTTAACCAAGTTTCGGTAAAAATACAGAGACTGATATCATTGCCAACAGCATAGTCAATGATTGTTTCAACTTTGTTCCTAACGGAGCGAGCATTACAAATGGCGAAACGAAGATTGTTTGAAGGAAGACTCAATGACTGTGATGATCTCAGAGGCTTCAAAACAGACGAGTTGACACCATTAGAGGTGACAAGTTGAATATTTAATGATCTACAATCCCGACGCGAAGAAGTAATCGGAAGAATATTATGAACAGCATGTTTCCTAGCTTGTTTAGCCTTTCCAGCGCGACATCCTCGGTACTTAAAAATACCAAGGGCTTTGAGTAGACATAATGAAGTTTGATCCAAATGGCTTCGACCAAAAGAGCGTAAGCGAAGAAGATCGGTTCGGGAGTAGAACTTCGTAACAATTTGGGCTTGACTTGATTGATTGTCGGCGGAGGAAATAGCGTAGGGAGGCGAGTACGCGCGATCAGTAGAACGATGACCGAGTGGGCCAGGATTTCTTTCCACGTCCTGAGAAATAGCAAGGTCAAGGGGCGGCAACAGGTAGCACACATAACCATGTTTCTGCCAGGAAGAAATCGATCGTCGATTGTGCCCAAATGAAGGAAGTCTTCAAAAATGAAAAGAAGGTCGATCCAAGCCAATTGCTTGAAATGAAACAGGAACTCTGTTCAAAATACGATCTTCGTGTAACCAAAGTGATAGAAAATTCTTTGAGGAACATCAAACGTGGCGGCCATATTCGGCGCCATACATATGCAAATATGTAATGTATGCAAAAAAAAAATATGTATGCAAATATGTACATGCAGTCGACTGCTGGCTTGCCGGTTGTTTGATGGTCTGACTAGCTGGCTAGCTGACAGCATAACTCATGACTGTCCCACAGCTCATGGCAACAAGAAGCTTCACTTACGGATAACAGAGGAACAGACAATTTTGAATGCTGTTCTGTTGGATTAGTCTCCATGACAACCATATAAAGCCTGACACAAGCATGAGAAGAGCAGCACCCTTAAGGAAGATGACAACAAAATATTTCACTGTGTATAGCACCTCTGATGCCAGTGCCTATAAATATGAAAAAAGAAAAATGATGTCATGTTAAGTTTGGTCATGCAAGAAGTCACAGAGTGATTTTCAAATTTGAGTGTCAAAAGTAAATTTAATTAAAAATTAATTTGCCCGTGACTGGTTGGCAAAACTTGCACCACCTATTGAGAAGCAAAACCAAGCAAATTGCAACGACTGTATACTAATCACAACTTGCTTGTATGCATTTTTTCGCACTTGACACTTACATGTACGTGCTTCAAATCTGGTGTTTGCGTCTGTTCTGATTGGCCGGAGTAATAACTTTGGTTTTGGTTTTATGGCACTCAATTGAAAACTGCTCAAATAAGTAAGAAAGCTTTATGTCAACAGTGTGGATAGCCTGCGAACGCAGACGTATTTCCGGTTGTCGTTTCTCTCCGCCCGAAAAGTAACGTCTGCGAGCTCGAGCCGCAAAACGATTTCTGTGACGTAAAATCTTCAGCCAATCACAGTTTAGCTCTTAAAAATCCAGAACCAACGCGCGCGCGATAGTCATGTTTTCTCGTGGACAAAAAATGGCCGACACAATTGAACACGCGTTCTGGAAGGTTTGCGATGTTTTTGGATTTGACGGTTTGAATACGCATCAAAGGGAGTCCATAAAGTACATTGTTAAAGAAAAGAAGGATATTTTTGTTAATCTACCAACGGGTTTCGGAAAGTCGCTGATTTATCAGGCTCTTCCGTTAGTTTACTCGTGCCTGCCTGAGTCAACTGACCAGAAGAATATTATCGTCGTGATTTCTCCGCTTAACAGCCTCATAAAAGATCAAGTGCTACGCCTAAATTCCCTGGGAATTACTGCCATATCTTTGGCTGAAATAGCCACTGACAAACAAGCAAAAGAAGTCAGTAATGGGGATTACTCAATTGTCTTTGGATTGCCTGAACTGTGGCTTGGAGATGAGAAATCGAGGAAAATGGCAATGAGCGAATTATATCGCAAATCTGTAAGGGCAGTTGCTGTTGACGAGATGGGAAATAAATGACAGGCCTGCACGGACTCCTTCAGTGTGGTTTTTGCGGTTGCCTCGCATTAGAGCCTAAAAAGTCTATTTTTGCTCTGACGAGTGTCTTTGAGAGTTTTACCTCTGTTGTATGATATTATCGGAGTTTTAGGATAGATCGTTCTCAGCAGTGGCTGATTTTGTATAAATCTCCAGTGTTCCATCAATATCTGTTTAAGGTTTTTAACTCCTTTGTGGTACGTGTTTTTTCTTTTGTTTTAGAGCCGATCATCTAGAGGCAAAGTTGACCCCTGACAGACACCTTTCTATTATATATATTTTTGGAAGGCCGCGCGCTCTCAGGCGTTGTTTGAATTTCACAAGGCTCTCTTCAAATGTTGTTTTCGAAGAGTTAGTTCTAAGCATCTTATTGCTTCGCCTGTAATGAAACAATTTTTCACACCTGGGGGTGGCATTAAATGAAGTGTATATATTTATTTCCCACCATGATACTGACGAAATCCAGGACTCGCAATGTTCTTGGTGGTTTCAGTTGTTGATTTCACAACATGCAAAGCAGTAGCGCTCGCACAGGGATTTCCAAAATCCAGACTTTTTTTCGACACTGGTGTGTGGCTGTCATCTTTCGCCATCCTTTTAACACAAAGGGGCAAAGTACTGCCGAAATCATGCTTGATTTCTCCGCTAATTTCGTCCACCTTTTGTAGGGCATTCTTGAATCGCACTAGACGATTATAGCACTGCGTCCGACAAATGGCCAGTTTTTCAGAGTCGACGTAAACGGAAAGATCAACATTTGTAGCACGAAAAACCAAAGAACTTATATCAACACTGCTTTTGCCAAACACAATCTCTGAAGGGACTGGGCTCGAGGTATGGCGATGTAGTCACGTTTTTTTGAACTCCGGTCGAGGACTTGTGTTTATTTCAAGTGAACGCTTTAAATGTCTTTAAATAACCTACTAGTATCAAAAGTTAAACGTAAGCTTCACAGTAGGTCATCTTCTGGAAGCTCCAGCAACTCGCCCGACGAGAAAAGACTGAAGGACCACGCTATCAACGCGACGGAAGACAAAGTTGATGAAAGTGACGAAGTATTTCAAGAGCTCGACATGGCAGAAAAGCTATTAGAGAGAATGGATCAAATTTGTCTCAAGATTAAAAAACTTGACGCAATAGAAGCGAAGATAAACAAGTTAGACAGTATTGAAGAGAAAATGGAAAAATTCGCGACGAAGGTGAGTGAAATTGAAAATTCGTTGGTGTCACTTAGGTGTGAATTCAATGCTTCGAAGAAAAAGCATGCGGACTTAGAACATTCTGTTGATGAAGTTAAAGAAAGCGTCGATTTTGCTCACAGTAAAGTCGAATTGTTGGAACTAAAAGCCTATAAAACAGAAGCTAATTTGAAGGAAGCAAGAGAGGAGTTACAAAAGAGTATTCTTTATCTGGAGGCATACAGCCGGCGGGAAAACTTAAAATTTGCAGGCATCCCGGAGGGTAGAGAGGGCCAGGAAGATACAGGAAAAGTCTTGGCAGAGTTTCTTTCTACAAAGCTTGGCATTCAAAATCCCGATGATATAGAACTTCAACGAGTGCATCGCATTGGAAAGAAGGGTGACCGCCCTCGTATGATTATCGCAAGATTCTTAAGATATGCTGACCGGGAAAGAGTAATGAGGAAAGCCTTCAAACTGAAAAACACTAATTTCACGATTTACGATGATATACCTAAAGAACTGATCGAGTTAAGAAAGAAGCACATGCCAGCCTTTCGAGAGGCCAGAAAAGCAGGAAAAAAGGCAGTGTTCAGTAAGTCTGAGCCAGATAAACTCTTCATCGATGGCAAACTTGTTGTCTAGGTATGAGCTAAAGAGTAGGTGCTATATCAATTTACGCTTAGTTATATATATTTTTTCTTCTTTTTATATCCTCTGACTTTGGAGTTCAAAGAGTAGTGAGAAAAAGTAGATCGGATATCGCCGGGGTAAACTGTTTAATTTCTCTACCCCTAGCTAAGTGAGAGTCCAATTCGCATGGTCGCATGCGGGAATCATTCTAGCGGCCTCTTAAAATCATTGTGTGTTTGTGGTGTTTTTTCTGTATGTGCAGCACTACCGCGCAAAATGCAAATTGCTAAGTGTTTTAGTTGGAATATTGTATTCTTTTTGCCTCGTATATTCCTTTCTATGTATGCTATGTTGGGAAACAATAGGAAATTAATAGCATTAACCATTCGAGAAGTTCATTAGTATTAATTTTAAAATGCTTTCTTTAAATGTCCGAGGTATTCGCTCCCTGGAGAAAAGGAAAGCTTTGTTTATTTGGCTTCAAAAGCAAAATGCAGACATTATCTTTTTACAAGAAACATATAGCACGAAAGATGTTGAAAATGCATGGAAATGTCAGTGGAAGGGACCCATGTTTTTCGCACACGGTTCCAATCGCAGTTGTGGAGTTTTGGTACTTGTGAAAGACAATTTAGAATTTGAGATGAAGTCAGCACTAATTGATTATAAGGGACGTTTCATATTGCTTGATGCCAGAGTACAAGGTAACGATTACATTATGGGGAATATTTACGCACCTAATAAAGTACAAGAACAGTGCTCTTTTTTCGAAAAATTACAGGAAAAAATAGACAACATTGTTGCTGACCAAAATCAGAACATTATCATCGGAGGGGACTTCAATGTTTTCACTGACCCAGATCTTGATTGCTCCGGTGGTACGCCAAAAGAGAAAGAATCCACTAAATTTCTCAATGACATGTGTCTTAATTTTGACTTAGTTGACATCTGGAGAATCCGAAATCCGGATTGTAAGGCTTTTACCTGGAGGCAGAAAAAGCCCCTCATCCAAAGAAGACTAGATTTTTGGTTGATTAGCGATGTCTCTCAAGATGAGGTAGAGGAAGCGAACATCAAAGTGGCCATCAAAACAGATCATTCAGCAATAACCATTTCTTTCAATACGTTAGATGAACAGATGCGAGGTCCTTCATATTGGAAATTTAATTCAAGTCTAATTGAGGATGAGAATTATGTTTTAGCGATTAATCAGAAAATACCAGAATGGCTAGAGGAATTCGAAGAGGTAACCGATAAAAGAGTATTATGGGATCTAATTAAATATCGAATCAGACAATTCACGATGAAATTTAGCAAAGAAAAGGCATATAGAAGAAGACAAAAACTAACAGAGGTTGAGACATCCTTAAAACAAGCCGAGGAGTTGCTGGCAGCCGAGCCATCGGAATCTAATCTTGAAAAAATGGAAGACTTAAAAATGAAATATGATTCGCATTTTGATTATATAGCCAGAGGAGCAATAATCCGCTCCAGAGCTACTTGGTACGAAAAGGGGGAGAAAAGCAACAAGTATTTTTTGGGGTTAGAATCTCATAGAGGCAAAAAGAGCTGTATTCGAAAAATGTTCGCGAGTGATGGTACGGTCACTACAAATCCAAAAAAAATTATGAAAGAGATTGAAACGTTTTACTCCGATTTGTACGCGGCAAATGAAGAATCGCTAGACGAATATCACCCATTACTTCACAGACCAGAGATACCTAAACTCTCCCCCGATATGAGTGGTCTTTGCGAAGGAAGGTTATCAGTGAAGGAATGCTTTGATTGCCTGAATTCATTCGAAAATAACAAATCACCCGGAAATGATGGCCTCACTGTTGAATTTTATAAAATGTTCTGGAACTCCTTAGGCAATTTATTGGTTGACTGTCTTAACTACTCATATGAGGTCGGCGAATTGTCAAACACTCAAAAGCAAGCTGTTATTACACTAATTGAAAAGAAAGGGAAAGATAAGCGAAAAATGGGTAATTGGCGACCTATTTCGTTAATAAATGTTGACGCTAAAATTGGCTCGAAAGCTATTGCCACAAGAATTCAGAAGGTGCTACCTGACATAATACACTTCAATCAAAATGCCTATGTGAAAGGTAGAACCATTCTTGATGCAGTGAGAACTATAGATGACATTTTAGAGTACACGCAAAGGAAAGGAATTAACGGACTATTAGTGGCTATAGATTTCCAGAAGGCATTTGACTCAGTCAGTCGCAGATTTATGTTCAAGGCGCTTTCTGCTTTTAACTTTGGCCCATCTCTGATCCATTGGGTAAAAACATTTTATAATAACATATCTAGTGCCGTTATGAATAACGGTTACACAACAACCCCCTTTCAAGTTCTTAAAGGTGTTCGTCAAGGCGATCCACTATCGCCATATTTATTCATAATTTGTCTAGAAATTTTAGCTATTGACATACGCTGTAACAAAGAGATTCAAGGAATTTTGGTGGACAAAGAAGAGATAAAATTAGAGATTTTTGCAGATGATTTGACAGTCTTTCTTAAAAACTACACTTCGCTTAATGCTTTGTTTGCCACTGTGGAAAGTTTTACTTTATGTTCTGGTCTTCAAATTAATTATGAAAAGACGGAGGCAATGTTCTTGGGAAAACAAGATCCAAAAGTAGCTCCTGCAGTATCCTCCGTTAGAAATATTTCCATTAAGAAGGCTGTTAAAATTTTAGGAGTTCATTTCACGTATAATCAAATCCTTTGGAAAAAGCTGAATTTTGAAGATATTCTGAAATCCATTCGTGAAAAGTTGCATCTTTGGAATTGGAGAAATCTAACAATTATCGGACGAATTCAAATTGTTAAGACATTTGTTATACCAATCTTTATGTATAGAGCTGGTTTAGTATGTATACATAAAGACATAATTAAAGAAGCAAATAAAATTATTTTTAATTTTATTTGGAAAGGAAAAGATAAAGTTAAACGCTCAACCCTTATAAGTGATGTGGAAAATGGTGGACTAAGAGCACCACACTTGGAATCAATCATTAAAACACAGCGAATCATGTGTTGTAAAAAACTTGCTGACGCTCAACCAAACAGTTGGAAAACAATCCTCTTGCATTATTTAAAACCTGTAGGAGGGAAATTACTTTTAGGGTGTGGATATGATATTAAAAAACTTTCAATTAAACTACCAAAATTTTACGAGGAATGTTTTCAATTTCTCTCCGAGTATTCTGTAGCCGGGGCCGGAAATATTGAAATTTTGGATAACAACACTAGAGCCAACATAATTGTTTGGAACAACAAACACATCTGCATTGATGGAAAGTCAATTTTTCACCATGCTCTTTTCGAAAAGGGAATAATCACGCTTGAAGATCTCATAAGTGATCATAATGATTTTATTGTCAAGGGAAATCCATATAGGTTGGGCTTCACTCCTATGGAAGTGTTTTATTTGAGGCAAATTCTCGATGCGTTACCGGTGCAATGGCAGAATTCTTTGAGGTCCTGTGGAAACAAAGGTGGAAACGCTTTTGTCCTCAACGATTTCATCAAGCTTTGGTTAAAGAACAAACAAGTGCGGCTTGATAAACTGATTTCTAAAAACATTTATGGTGTAATACGATCTAAGTATGAAACCACCCCAACTGCGCAGTCAAAATTCACTGAACATTACTCTAGTGTATACCTAGATTGGCAAGAAATATATAATTTACCTTTTAAAGTGGTACTTGACACAAAATCAAGGGAATTCCAGTATAAAATTCTAAACAGATACTTGACAACGAATTCCTTTCTTCATAAAATTGGTTTAATAGCCTCACCTTTATGTTCATTCTGTCATGCAGAGAGCGAGTCCCTTGAGCATTTATTTATTTCATGTTCTTTTACCCAGAGTTTCTGGCTGGAGTTTATTTGTTGGTGTAAAAATATGGGTATAATCTTAGAAGAACTCTCTCAAACGGATAAGCTTTTTGGAATTTGGGATAGGGAAGATGACTTTTTAATACTCAATCAGTTATTAATTACAGCTAAACAATATATTTATGACTGTCGTAGAAATACTGTTCGACCATCCTTGAGAGTGTTCTGTACCAAGTTAACCTACGTCTATCAATTAGAATCACAGATTGCTAAATTGAACAACAAAGAGCCTAGTCATATTCTTAAATGGAGAAAATATATTAATAGCTTAAGTCTCGCGTAAGCACATTCTAGCAGTTAGTTTTCCCTTTGTAGCGATGCCTGTAGTAATTAATATACGCGATATGGTACTTTCGGGTAAACAACACGTAAGCAATACTGTCTTATTTCTAGTTTGTATGCACGCTTGTGTGTGTGTGTGTGTGTGTGCGTGTGTGTGTGTGTGTGTGTGAGTTTGTAGGTAATTGTAATCATTGTAATGTAATTACTGTAAGTAATCTATATATGTAGTATTGTTAAATATTGTGTCATGTAAAGCAAATAAAAATTGTTAAAAAAAAAAAAAAAAAAAAAAAACACAAGAATCTTCTCCTTAGCTGAAGGAAACGTCCTTTTACAAAGAATGCACCATTCGCCGTCGTGGGAAATCTTCTTGGGAGTTTCATTCATGGTTGTCGATTTCACACGCCATAACTAAGAATCTCGCTTGCACATTCCAAACACGAAAGAGCGCGTACTCGCGCGAGAGTAACTCGTGTATGGCACCTATCGTTTAATCTGATTGGTCCACTACCAAACAAAAGATTTTACGTCACAGAAATCGTTTTGCGGCTCGAGCTCGCAGACGTTACTTTTCGGGCGGAGAGAAACGACAACCGGAAATACGTCTGCGTTCGCAGGCTACAGTGTGGACAACAAAAAAGAAAATTGTTACCCCTACTTTGATTTCAGTTAAGCACAAGGTAAATGTCCTAAGTGCTAAGTAATATTACTACACACTCTTCTTAGTTTTACAGGTGTAAAAAAGGAAATGTTTGAGTCCTGATGGGTAGGGTAAGGACATGCAGAGAAGAAACTGAGATGTTCAACACAATAGTAGTCTTCCACAGAGGGGAAAAGGTTTGTTAAAAAAAATAAACAAAATTACCTGTCCTAACATGTTCCAAACCACTCTGCGGCTCAAGAAAATGGTTATGAACCAAATAAGGTGTACATCCACCATGTGAACATTCTGTAGAATAAGAATGTTGTACATGTTTTGTTAGTATAAGGCAAACCAAATTGTGTGCTCTGATTGGCTACTCATCTGAGCTCCATACAGTATTTGCTATTCATTGTCTGTTATTGTGCCAGGCTTAAATATGCACTTTTTGTTCCTTTTTCATCCATTATGTAAGAAAGAAAGTGGCTAATTGGGGTTTCATAATTTGTGAACCTACAGACCAGTTGACTCACTCAGTAGATATCCACCTCCCCTATGGCAAACACATGTAACTGTGAGTCACACTTTATAAAGTTTATACTTTGCAGGGTTTTCCTTCTTAAATAGAGTTGGAGTGGAAGAAAGAAGAATATATGTAGGTGGAGAAATCACCAAAAAATTATTGAGATCCTCCTCAAGTCTTTTTATGGGGAAAGTCAGAGTTACAGGCAAATGTGTTGTTATCAAGTGATGAAAATCACCTTCCCCGCTGGTATTTGTGAATATTCTTCTTTAGGGTGATACTAACCCTGTATCAATGCATCATTGGTGTTTGTATTCAGCTGTAGTTTTAAATACAAAAAGGGACTATTGGTCTTTGTACCTTAACTGAAGGCCAAATATTTTCTTTATTTTCTGATCCATGAATAAGTGCTTTTGTTTAACAAACAAAATAATATGACAATTATGAATTTACAACCCCTTATTTCATTATATCAAAAAACCAAAACTTTCCATCCCCAAATTCTCTCTTTTTTTAGCTTTGCCCAAAAACATACTTGTTATCAGCTGTGATATAATTGTTTCAAATCTTTATGTGTGGGACCTTACAAGTCATATTTCTATATTTGTATTACACCTGTAGACCCTGTGTGGAACTGGAACTGGACCATACAGGCCACAAGATAAACTAGTTTATTATTTTCCCAAATCATGATCTGTTCACAAAAGATGATCAATGTTTGTGAACCTTTTGCCTTGACATCAATGCGCATAGTTACAATGTACAATTGGAGAACATTACGGCCTTGTTCAAGCAGCTTCAGATTTTAGGCTGCAGTAAATGGTTAATTCTTCCTACTTAAGCCATAAGGAGACACTAACTGACTACAGATCAAGCATTGTTCTTTAAGGCCCTGCCACAAAAATAAAATAAATTAATGTTTCCCTGTTTGCCTGTGTGTGCAACATTTGTTGCGAATGCAAAAAATGTGTCAAAGGTCTACTGATTTTTCTCAGAAACATCTCGTGTCTGCAGCAAATGTTTCCCAGTTTACGCTGCATAGAAACACAACATTTATTTTGTGTCCCGCTCGTTTGCTCACCCAAAAGACACCAACAGCAACAATGTGTCCTTGTTTGCCAGGGCCTTTAAAGTGCACCTAATGCCAAATTACTTTTTCTGCTAATATAATTCTTTGTGCCTATTTCAAAAACACTTAGTCTTTATTTCCAGTTTTGGACTTTTTTTATGGGCTTAATTCAGAACTGATGATAAACTGAGCATCATTTGGTACGTGACCGAGTCAGAAGAGGCATTGTCTCTTCCTGATTTGACAATCATAAAATGCTTTGCAAGCATGTCTGCAAAGACTTACCGCAATGCAATGCAGGAATTATAGACCCATTCCCCTTACTAGGTTGGTTGTGTGACAGATGATGGCTAGATTTTGTAACTTTTACAGCCTATAAAAGTCAAGATTTGGTTAAAAAAGAAGGGTACAAAAAGGCACAATGATTTATTTCAGCAAAAAACTAAACGATGAGGACAAACCAAGAAATTTGGTTCATGAATTAAATGATGTTAAAATGTTGGACTTTGACACATGCATGATAACAATAAAAAGTACACATAATATGTATTATTTAACAAACTCAAAAGGGAAAAGAACAACGTCACATTGTTTTGAGGGGAAGTAACAAATTAACATAACAATTAACAACGATAATTCGAGAAGCTTTGAAGGAACAAGTTGTGATCAACTGGTAAAGGCTTAGCTATAATTGGTCTGGAAAATTTAACCTTCCACAAACGAGTTGCAAAACGCAATTATTTTCCAAGGTTAAGAACCCAAAAAATGCGAGTCGATCACAACAGCTTTAAAGTTAATGTTTAAACTTAACTTAATAATCAACGGAAGAGGCCACAAGGTAAAACGAAGGGTTGACATAATCAATTTGTAAAAGTGAATAATTATCCGCGCCGAGATGACAGCTTGTGTACTATTTATTATTCCTTTTGCAAGCGCAAAAAAACGCTAAAAGAAACGCGCGATTGCTATTAGATTAATCGATCAAAACATAAGTGCTGGATAGTAATATTGTGCTTACCGTTTTGTAGATGTTGACATGCTGGAGCACGAGAGCGCAGAAAAGGTAAGACAGAAATAAAGCTTCGAATCCCATGGATGTAAACACTGGCAAGCTGGGATGAGGGTGATGGTATAAAGGAGGTATTGTCAATAATGAAGAAATTGAGTGTATTCCACTGTTGGATTGGGGAGTTCCGTTCCTATAGAAATATATTAAGAGAAAACGAAAGTCCTACACGTGATTAAAACACGATGACTTTTCCAGAATGAAGGCTAGCTATAATCGAAGCATTTTCTATTTCCTGCGCTATGAAACATAACAAAGCGACAATCTATTATTTGATTTTAAAAACACAGACCCAGGTGGTGAGGAACAAAGATAAGCATTATTATTTGGCAAACCTGTAACCTCGGACCGCGCTCTGTAGGCTTCGAATACTCGACGGGCAACTAGCCTTTAAGGTCGCAAATTTTCTCCCTCCCGGCATCAAACGATAAAGCCAGAAGAAAATGTAATCCACGATGGAAGAGCTGGCGACCAGATAAAGGATGAACGGCCAAAGAAGCGTTCCAAACATCTACATGTACATCAACAATCTCTCCCGTAACAAATGTCTCTTTCTTGTCAGTAAACCACTAAGTCAAATCTCCTTGAAAACTATCCGCTGACCTTACTTACGCGCCTTCGTATTTACAATTCGTTCCGGTAATTACAGCGGTGATTATATTGCCGTGAACACCTAAAATATGTCTGGAATGTTAATTGTGTTGTAACCAATCATAGGCGAGATCTTCAAACCACAGAAACCACAGGCAACGAACGGTCACGGAACAAATTATTTTCGTTTTGTTTAACATGTTTAAGGATACAAGCTGTCTTATTAGGAATTTAAAACACCACTGCTCCCCAAGATCAGTGCTGAGGACCGCATTCAGCACATCGTTCGATTTTAGAAAGGAAAATTTAGAAGCCAACGCGACGCGACGACGACCGGCTTTCCATGCAACGACATATTACACGGAGACAATAAAAAATGAACAAT
>JAEMWC010001434.1:32500-164962 GCA_016490735.1 Pachyseris speciosa
AACAAAATCTGCCTTTGAGAAAATGCTAGCTGAAATGAACTTTCCACGAACTTTCTAGGGAACTATTTTCTTTCCGAAAATGCTAGCTGACGTTTTTGACTGCCCAAAACAGCAATCACGACCTTTCCGAAAACCTCAGGGGCTATGATTTCCCAATTTCGAATCTTTTAGGCCACGTTTTAGTTACGAAAATCCGAGTGCACTCTTTACTCGACGCCGAAAGCGCAAGACGAATTAGCCTCCACCGAACAGATATCAACCCAAACTTGTCGTTGGGTGCCCCTGGAGGTACAAGAAGTTTTCTTTACCCTTGTGTCTGACGGTGAGGACAAGGACTACGCCGCCACTTTAAAGGTATTAGATGATTACTTTATCCCTAAAGCCAACGTGCCTTTCGAAAGACACGTATTCAGGCAAATTGGCCAAAATAGCGAGGAGACTGTTGATCAATTTGTCTGTCGGTTGAGACAACATGCAGCCTCGTGTGACTTCGGAGAGCGGGAGGATGAGTACATCAGAGATCAGCTAATTGATAAATGCTATTCAGCAAAGTTGCGTAGGAAATTTCTTGAAAAACAAGGCAGTGTTACGTTGAATGACCTTTTAATAATAGCCAGGGCACAGGAAGCAGTTGATTTGCAAATGGAAGCAATGGGAGGGAACGCTTGTTCAGAGCAAGTGAACAGTGTCACTGATGTAAAGTTTGGTGTGAACAGTGAGAAGAGAGAGTGTTTTAACTGTGGTCGGGAGGACCATCTTGCTAGAGATTGGAAGATGCCCTGCTAGAGGTCGTAAATGCGATCAATGTGGAGCAGTCGGTCATTTTAAGGTTAAGTGTCATAAAAGGCCACAGCGAGGTTCCCAACAGTGGCAGAAACAAGGTGCCAGCAGTTGGGGTAGGAAAATTGATCCAAAAGGAACTGATAGGGGCAGGAAGACCAACACCAATTATGTTGAAAGTCACGCTGATGGAGAGGTGGAAAAAGGGGAAAGGCCTAATTCTACATATGAGTATGTGTTTTCTGTGGGAGATGAGGTGAATCACAGTGATGGAATAGTAACCCTGCAGATTGGAGGAGTCATTTTGCCAAATGTTCTTTCTAATTGACTCAGGGGCGACATGCAACCTTCTTGGGAAGGAAACCTGGGAGTGGCTCAAGAATCAGAACGTCCAGTGTCAGACCCGCAAAGAAGCTAAGGCCTTATTTGCATATGGAAACACCAGACCACTGCCAACACTAGGAACATTTACAGCGGATGTCTCGTCAGCGGACACAAATGTCAGCTGTGAAGCTGATTTCGTGGTCTTGGATGGAAATGGCAGAACTCTCCTTTGTCGAGACACAGCTGAGAAATTACATCTGCTGCGTATTGGACCTATGCATGCTGTGAACAGTGTTGGAGCAGAGGCTATGGGGCAAGATATCAAGGACAAATACATGGAACTGTTTAATGGTGTAGGTCTCCTTAAGGGCTATGAGTTGAAGCTGAACATCGACGAGTCTGTGAAGCCGGTGGCACAACCTGTACGAAGGATCCCATTTGCTTTAAGGGAGAAAGTGGAGAGAAAGCTAGATGAATTACTGGTAAATGGAATAATAGAAGAGGTACCTGAGGGGCCAACTGGGTGGGTTTCACCACTGGTCGTCGTACCCAAACCTGATGGGGACATTAGAGTTTGTGTCGATATGAGACGTGCAAATCAGGCGATTATCAGGGAGCGTCAGCCCATCCCGACAGTTGAAGAAGTTCTCCAAGACCTAAATGGCAGTACAGTGTTCAGTCGAGTGGATCTGAAGTGGGGATTTCACCAGATACTTCTTGCAGAAGATAGCAGACATGTGACAACATTTGTTACCCCCCGCGGCCTTTACAGATACACCCGACTCATGTTTGGAGTGACCTCAGCACCTGAAAAATATCAACAAATCATCCGGGATGTACTACGTGGCTGTGATGGTGTGGTCAACATTGCAGATGACCTGGTGATCCATGGAAAGGACCTTGAGCAGCACGACGAGAGGCTTTTTTGCTGTCCTTGACCGGTTGAAGACGGCTGGTTTGACGTTGAACGAAAGCAAGTGTGAGTTCAGGCTACCAAGGTTGACATTCTTTGGGCATGAAGTAACACAGAATGGTGTGAAACCCAGTGAAGAGAAAATTGCAGCAATCCTACATGCAGACCCACCACAGAATGCCAGCGAAGCAAGATCTTTCCTAGGTCTGGTTCAGTTTGTGTCTAAGTTTGTTCCAGACTTGTCATCTGTCACGGAACCGATCCAGAGACTAACTCACAAGAATGTAGAATTCAAGTGGCACCCAGAACAGCAGGCTGCATTTGAGAAGTTAAAGGAACTGATCACGAGTGCAAATGCTCTGGCTTACTTCAATGTAGGTGGCAGAACAAGAATTGTTGCAGATGCATCCCCTGTGGGTCTTGGAGCGGTGTTAACTCAGTTGCAGGGCAGTGAGTGGAGAGTGATTGCTTATGCCTCAAGACGGCTGACAGATGTAGAGAGGCGGTACAGCCAAACTGAGAAAGAGGCCCTCGCTCTTGTGTGGGCTTGTGAACGCTTTAACATGTATGTTTTTGGAAGAGAATTTGAGCTAGAAACGGATCACAAGCCGCTGGAGTACATTTACTCACAAAGTCAAAACCTTCAGCCCGGGTGGAACGGTGGGTCCTTCGCTTGCAGGCTTATGACTTCAAGGTTGTCTACAGGCCAGGCAGAACCAACATTGCAGATGCTTTGTCCAGACTGAATTGCAAGTTCCGTGGTGATGATGGAGAACATTACGACTATGTCCATGCTGTAGCTGAAAGCAGCGTCCCTTGTTCCCTGATGTCCACTGAAATAGAGGAGGCTTCAGCTGGTGATCTGGAACTAAACCTTATTAAGGAATGTGTGAGAACGGGAGACTGGAGTAGGTGTAATGTCCCTGCCTACTTGCAAGTGAAGAATGAATTGTGTACCTTTGGTCAGCTGCTGCTGCGTGGTTCCAGGCTGGTAATTCCCAAGGTGCTGAGAGAGCGTGTTTTGCAGTTGGCCCACGAAGGGCATCAGGGCATTGTTAAAATGAAATGCAGGCTACGTAGTAAGGTTTGGTGGCCCAAGATGGATGCCGATGCGGAGAAATTGTGCAAGAGCTGTCATGGTTGCCAAGCTGTCAGTGAATATGCTGCCCCGGAACCTATGGCACGAGCCTTCCCACCAAGCGGACTGTGGCAGGATTGCGCTGCAGATATATTGGGCCCTCTACCTTCTGGAGAGAATCTGCTTGTTGTGGTCGATTATTATAGCCGATATTTTGAAGTAGTTATCCTGAAGTCAACTACAAGTGCCAAGATCATTGATAGCCTTAAACCGATATTTTCTCGATTTGGAGTGCCCTATACACTCAAAACTGACAACGGTCCTCAATTTGTTTCAGACGAATTTGAAGCCTTTCTCGCAGAAAATGGGATAGAACACCGCACAACACCACCGTTGTGGCCACAAGCCAATGGGGAGGTGGAACGCCAAAATCGCACATTGCTGAAAGTGATCCAGATTGCTCAAATTGAAGGGAAAGATTGGCGCCAGGAACTGCAGACATTTCTAATTGCATACAGATCAACCCCTCAGATGACAACCGGGGCAACGCCATTTTACTTGATGTTCGGGAGGGAGATGCGGACCAAGCTACCAGACCTGAGGCGTGAGGCACCTATCACCAGCGAGGAGATTCGTGACCGAGACTGGGCAAAGAAGCTGTCCCAAAAAGAATATGTTGATGCTAGGAGGCATGCGGTGGAGAACCAAGTAGAAACTGGGGATAAAGTCCTCCTGAGAAACATGAAAACAAACAAGCTGTCCCCAAACTATGATCCAAGTCCTTGTGAAGTACTGGACAGAAAAGGAGGAGAGGTGACAGTTAGGAACAAAGATGGTGTTGAGATAAAGCGGAACGTGTCATTTGTGAAAAAGTACAATGAGAGACTCGCAGAAAGTGTAAACACTGGACATCTAGAGCAGCAAGACGTGGTCGAAATAGGGGAAACTAAGGGGGAACGCGAACCTCCAGAGCCGACTTGTTCGACAAGACCTGTGCAGCCCATCGCTAGCCCGAGTCTGGCTCAGCAGATGACTAGCCCGAGGCCAACTCGAACTATTAGACTACCCAAACGATTTGATGATTATGAACTGTCAAAAAGGTGACTGAACACTGTTATTTGGGGACCTGCTAGCAGCTGAACTTTGCATCTTACCGAACTGAACTTTGTTTCATGTTATAGCATTTAAGCTTGTGCTCCTGTTATATATATGTATTTTTGTTGGAGTTTTATTCCTTACAACAGCATGCTGTATTGTTTTCCTTTAAAAAAAAAACATGGAGGGATGTAGTGTACACTGTATTAGACCGGAAGTTTACCGGAAGCCATTTCCGGGTTTCCCAAGATGCGTAGTGGGGTTGGTTGTAATGTGAATTTGTGTGTTCGGGGAAGCCATATTGTGTTAGCGTTAGACGTTGTGTTCATCCTGTAACATCGAGGCAGCTCGCCATTAAAGGACGAGATTTCACAGAGTGTTTGTAGCAGGTTTACTTTGTCTTGCACTATGTTTTGAAATATTTTCATTGGTCGATAGCAACTTTACCAAAGCTCCCCCAAATATAAAATACATTTTTAAGAGACACAAAAGGGGGCAGGATGGCCGAGTGGTTTGGGGCGCTGGATTTCAATGCGGTTGCCCCAACCCCCCCTTCAAATCCCGCTCTGGCCGCAAGCTGGTGTTGTTCTGGGTAGTCCCTGGTTCAACTCCTTGCTCCTTGGTCATCCTTGTAAATAGCCAACTGGTTTGCCTCCGGCCAGTTGGGATTCTTATCATGTTGTGTTTATTTGAATTATTTGTTTCCCGCATTAATTAATGTATCATTATCCCTGCAAAGCCCCGACAGCAAGAGGATAATTAATTATTTATTTATTTATTTATTTAACCACAAGGCGAACATATGTAGTACTGACTTCCAATGTTTCAAGTTTCAAGTTTGTTGAGAATGATAAATCTTACGATAAAAAAAGGTGACGGTATCCCACAAATAAGAAATGCTAATCTAGGCGGGTAGTGTTTACATCAGTATCTTAAATTTTTACAAAGAAGTCATATTAAGTGAATATATAAATTTAGCCAAGCCTAAAAGCGGAGCTCCAAAATTATCATCATTCTTTACTGGCATTTATGCATAATCTGCTTATCATATCACCTATCCAGCCTCACTGACGCAATGTTGTAGAAAATAGTATGGAAAGGTGGATTTGCACATTCTGGTCCAGATCTGCTTCCGGATCCGATTTGGACCCCCCAGTCCAGATCCGCGAGCAGATATGAACCCCCTTTCATGGATTCCCCCCCCCCCCCACCACCACCACCACCCCGAAAACAAGTGTTCTGTTGAGTAAGGTAATAAAATTCCTTTGCACATTGTGTTTGGAGTTGTTAAAAAAGCAGAATAAAAATATTGAGGCAGATTTTTTTTAATAATGTCAAAATAATCTTTTATTAATACTGCATATAAAAAAAAGAACATAGAATGCTACCAAACTTTCCTAACAATTTAGAGCAATTCCTAACAACAGGTATGGTTCCCTGTTCAAATGTAGGCTACTTAGTTAGGGGTAAGGGCCACTAGATATTGGTGGAGGATCCTGGTGATTGCTTCTTTGAATGACTATCACGTCAGTTATGTAGTGATTCAGATCATCACTTAACAATGAATGCAATTTCCTCCCATGAGACAATCAGAAATCAGAAATTCATGTGTATCCTCTGGACACTGGTACGCACCCCCCATCGCCACCCCACCTCTTCCAAAACAAGAATAATAATTAAATAAAGATAAATGGAAAGCAATCAAAAAATATTTACATATGAATTAAGGCCAAGACCTTTCTTTTGACATTTACCTCTTGAGCTTAATAACACAGAAGAAAAGTGCTAGAAACCAGTGCAGCCATCTTAACTTGATTTTTTTTGCAATTAATTAGAAAGGTAAGGAGAAGTCCCACTTTTCTCCATGTACATTTGAAATTACACAACACTTCATCAAACATCAGAAATCCCACTAAACATTAGTTAATTCACCCAGAGTAAACAAAGTTAATTCATTCAGAGTAAACAAAGAAAGAGTTTATCAATACAGTTATGGCAAATAATGACTGTGCTGTCTGCCTGAAATAACCTAATAGTGTTAAAATACCAGGTGGCCAGTGTACAAACCACATGGCGGGGGGCGCTGGGGTGAGGTTTAAAATGCTATCGCGTGGTCTCTAAATACGTATTTTAACAGACAATTCAGAGACAATTGCCCGGATGAACATCACCCTACCCCACCTCCAGCATTTACATGGAGAAAACTCACCCCAGCTAAGCGAGTTACCCGCCGCGGCTGACCGGGCGGGGTACCTCACCTTCCCGGGGTCCCCCACCTCCATATGGCCCTAAGGGAAGGTGAGGTACCCCGCCTCGGTGGGGATACCAATCTCTCCATACAATCTCTCTTTATTTCTTGATCGCGTTCACATGTGAGGTGGGGTACCTCACCGAGGCGGGTTGTCCGGTCAGCCGGGGCGGGTAACTCGCTTAGCTGGGATGAGTTTTCTCCATGTGAATGCTGGAAGTGGGTAGGGTGATGTTCATCCGGACAATTGTCTCTGAATTGTTTGTTAAAATACGTACTTCGCGACCACGCGATAGCATTTTAAACCGGGGTTGCATGTGAAGGCCAGCATTTTTTGACCACGGGTAGGTAGGGTACCTCACCTTCCCGGGGGCTAAGTCGCTTTGTATTTACAAAACGAAAAGCAAATGTGAGCTAAGGCTGACACTTCGGTTTTCTTCAAGCGGTATCAAAGAAAATTTGCTTTATATTGCCGGCCGGAAACTGGACTAGTTGGCAGGAAACTGGGCAACTTAATACTTTGGCGAAAAGAAGCATTATTTAAAAGATACCTGGAGAAGGCCGCCAAGCTTTGTACATTGTAATTATATAAAGGTAAGTAAATGTACCATCTTTAAATGAAAACTCAGAAATTTTCCTGGTGCTGAACAGAAGTTGTAGTGCTTGCAATCTAAAGTGGCCGGAAACGGGGCAACATACTGTAATCTTACAGAACAGACAAACTTTGATTACAAAGTTTATTTTGTCACTAGCCCCTTTCTCTAAGAGCTTGAATAGGGTTGAAAAGTGTAGAAAAGGATATCACTTGATTTTTTGAGTTAATAAAATATGTTAACTGCTGGGCAAAGCTTATTAATTAAACGGAATTATATGCGTTTTAATTATTATCCCCTCACTTGAAAACGCGCCCCCTCCCTCCCCCCCTACTTTAAAAACTGCTCCGCGGGCCCTGCCTTGGAAAAGAAAGAACAATAGTATTTATGCAGATGGAAAGAGCTTATTGCGATTACAGTATACTTAAACATAAAAAAAAGAAAAATTATGAAAAGTAACAAGGTCAAAAACTATAATTACCTTAAAACACTTAAACAAAAGTCTAGTGTGGTGGTGAAATTTTGAAAAAAGTAATGTCACATTGCTTTCTTTTGTAAAATAAATAAGGGTTGAAGAGTTGACTCATCACATATGCATTACTCCAAGCAGTTTGCCCATACGTCAAATGGATATATTATGGGATACATTAAATTTATAAGGATCTAATCCCAATACTTTGTCTAATTTTGTTTTCAATACAATACCTGTGATTGATGAATAAGATGAAAACTGAGATATGAATACAGTGTATGAAAACGGATATATTACGAACCAACAAAATGACCAGCTCCCAGTTGGCTTTCAGTAAGAACAACTACAACTACGACTTTGTTAAACGCACCACTTACAGCACAGAACCAAACGCTACTAACGCTAACCCGACACCAGTCACTACAGCGACTATACCCTACATCAAAGGAACTTCTGAAACCATCGCACGGATACTGTCGATACTACAACCTTACAATATCCCTGTTGCTCAGAGACCGATCATAACTTTACGGCAACTATTGACGAACCAAAGGACAGACAGGGAGCAATTCACAAGATCGAATGCTGCGACTGTCAGGCCACCTATATCGGTGAGACTGGCAGAAATTTGAACGTAAGACTGACTGAACACAAACGAGCGACGAGAAATGGTGACATCAACAATAATATTGCTGAGCACCATTTACTGACAAACCACACAATCGACTGGGACTCTGCTAAATGCATTACCTACTGTACTAACTACCATCAACGGATCGCACTAAAAAGTTGGTTTACTAACTTAGAACAGACACCACTGAACCGTAGCCAACAGCTTCCCGCACCTTACAAATGACTTATTGACGATATCAACAACAGACAAACAATAGACACACCGACTAATTTGACTAACAATACACCTACGAACATTTGACTAACAAAAGACGGATTGAATTGCACCAATCACGGTTTAGCCTTCACAGCCAATAACATCACGGCTTAACCGACAGACGACCAATAACATCACGACTTCGTTGACCAATCAGATCAACGACCAGAGTACTTATACCATCTCCAGGCGTTTCACAAATCAAAAAAATTTGGTTTATCAACGGAATTGATAATGTAAATTGAACCCCGTACAGGGATTCGATTAGCTGACGTTTCGAGCGTTAGCCCTTCGTCGGAGCGAATCGAGGAATTGTGGGTTGTGCATGGTTTATGTACAGAAAATGGAGCTACGCTATTGGTGGTAACATGGTAACGTGAAAAACAGGAATAAAATAATTGAATGAAAAGCGCTCGTTGATACCGTGGGGATTAAGAGTGCCGGTTTGAAAGATCAATTTTTGCTCGAGATTTTCACGGCTTTCCGTGGTATCTTGATCTAGGGAAAGGCCGGAGATCGACATGTGTTGTTTGGAATGGCTAGGGAGATTAAAATGCCGAGCGACTGGTTTGGATGCATCTTTGTCATCTTTCTCAACATCACGAAGATGTTCTCGGAATCGGTCACCTAGTCGTCTTCCTGTTTCGCCGATGTATAACTTTTTGCATAATGTGCAGGTTATGCAATAGATAACATTTGCGGAGGTACACGTGAAACGATCAGTGATCTTAACAGATTAGGCTTAGGGCCCGATATTTTGTCAGTGTTTTGAATGAAAGAACAAGTTTTGCATCGCGAGCGCGCGCAAATCACTTTGACTCCCGATGATGACTTCCGCTCAGGTTGTCGAAACGTCAGTCAATGTCATCACAAACAGTCCTTCTCAGGACTACACTCATCGGAAGATCGTGCTTCACTTAGTGATGATCTGACTCCTGGGTTCAAAGCATTCACAAAGAAGGAATTGCTGGAGGAATTGGCCTTAAATTAAAAAAAATCAACTTTGTTTTAACGAGGGTGACACTTAACAGTCCACTGAATGACAAACCTGTGGCCCTCGAAATTCCGGATCGAATTGAAATTTGGAAATGTTGGTTTTTTCTAGGAGAGGGGAAAACCGGAGGACCCGGAAAAAAACCTCTCGGAGCAGAGTAGAGAAACACTCCAACAAACTCAGCCCACATATGACGCCGAGTCCGGGACTCGAACCCGGGCCACATTGGTGGTCCCCCTGTTCCTCCTGCCCTAAAAA
This sequence comes from Pachyseris speciosa, assembly GCA_016490735.1. Taxonomy (NCBI): domain Eukaryota; kingdom Metazoa; phylum Cnidaria; class Anthozoa; order Scleractinia; family Pachyseridae; genus Pachyseris; species Pachyseris speciosa. The sequence continues at coordinate 42,145 of JAEMWC010001434.1, forward strand.
CGTTTGTTTATTAGCTTACTAGAGGGTATCCACATAATACTCGACCTGATATCTGTTTGAGACAAATCAGTGGACATACGTTGTAAAGATTTTTAGTGTTTTATTACTGAAATAAATAATGACATTGAATAAATAATTTTCCCAATATTTATTGGAAAAAAAGTGAAGAGAACTGCATAAATATTTCGGTTGCATTCATAGCGAACTCAATACTGAGATAGGGCCCACCGTATATATACTGTACGGGTATACTTTCAGTTGGAAGATGCCTTCTGGCAGGTATTAATAATTCATGAGGAGACAACAAAGGAAATCACTTCTATGAAGGAGGTTTGGATATGTGGTCCTAATTATCATAAAATTGGGTGAAGTTTCATACATGTCCAATACTCTGACATAATGAGATTCATAGTACGTCACAATAGACATCACAAAGTGTCACAAAGTGTCCCGTTCTTCATGTGTCACAAAACTGTTGCTATTTTGTTAAGAAATATGGTTTGGGGACACTCTGTGATGTCTATCACAAGGTATCATGAATCTCATTATGTCGGAGTATTGGACAACCCTCTGAAGTTTTGCTTTGAATTTCTCCAAGAATTATTAAAGCTGTGAGAAGCTATATCAAACACTTGAAATATTGTTTCTTCAGAAATGGTAGCACCTCGAATACAGTAAAAAAAAAAACTCTGCTGCGCATTTTTTCTAACCCACATATCACTGTTGGATATTTCTCCTTCGTGTTTGATATTTAACATCCTCTTCAGTGAAAAGAAGTAGTCAAGTGGGACTGCTAATGGTAGGAGCCCATGACAAACTTTGTAAAAGACTGGAATCGAGAGTTTTCGCAGGAGGTATTGTGGGATTGCTGAGGGCACGCGAGACTGGAAGGGAAAGAGATTCGGTGGGAAATGTTGCTGTTTTGGTTTTCTTTCAAATGCCATATCCGAGGAGTTTCTGAAGTTATTCGTACATAAAGGGGGCACACCAACTTACATATTTCCGCAGTTTCTTCTTACTAGGGCGCTTTCCTTCTGTATGGAAAACCCGGTTGTTCCGGTGGTAAATCAAATGGAACAGACTTTTCCACTGGAAATTTCTCGAAAAAAAGGAATACTTCTGAGGTATTACTCTTTTCTCATTTTTACCGGGATGATGGAAAAATCCTGTACCATCTGCCCCGTCCCACTCGTTCCATGCTCCTTGATGAATTGACGGGTTCATGGTTCATTGACGGTTTGATGTTGTTTTTGTTAGTCTCCAGTCCCCAGTCTCTTAAGAAAGGAACACGCTCGTCCCGTTCCATTTTGAATGACGAAAGTGATCCTGTTTCTTTTAACAGAAAATTCTCTCCGGTTTTTTCATTCAAAAGGAAAGCCTCCCTATTTTGTAGTTCGTTGCACCCCAAGCAATTCCACAATTGCTTGCGCGGCCACTCGGCCCTAGGCTATCACTCCTTTCAAAAGTGAGTTGCTACGCATGCGCTTCTGGAGTGAAAGACTTTCCGAGCCATCCGTGCGCCCAGTGGCTACAAAACCTCCGAGGGTATTGTGGTCCAAAATGGTCCAAACCAGAAGAAACGAGGAATAAAGTACGAAACAGTGATTGGAAATGGCAGCGGTAATGCATTTTTGTAGGTATACCAGAGAAATTATTTTAAGTGCACCTAAAGGCAAAAAAATTTCTGTGATAATTCTTTCCACTTGTAGCAAACATATTTCGCCATTTTCACTCGAAATTTTGCTTCCATGTGTCGCACTAGCTATACGAACTTAGCAAAACTAGCAGTCACATGGCCCCACGATCATGCTGTCAGAGGCATGGGCCTATTCTCGATTTTACGTCACAAACTTCAAGTTTTCAAAGAGTTTTTGCATTGCAAAGCAGTTTGTGACGTAAAATCGAGAATAGGCCCATGCCTCTGACAGCACGGTCGTGGTACCATTTGACTGCTAGTTTTGCTAACTTTACGTAGCTTGTGCGACACAAGAAAGCAAAATTTCGAGGTGAAAATGGCAAAATATGTTTGCTTTGAAGGATCTCGGCCATGGTATTTTGGGTCATAATTAGAAACATTAGAAAATTCATGTAAATAATTGGAAACAATGAAATAACAATTTGCCGGGTGAGATAAGCACCAAAGAGACAAGAATATATGCAAATATGGCGAGGATTGTGAAGGATGGAGAAGATTGAAACGGATTGCAAATCACCTTTTTGAAAAATTGAGGCTAAATTTTTCAAATCCAAAGAACGTGACGTAGCTCCTTTAAGTGGAAAGAATTATCTTATCAAAGGAAAATGTTTGCCTTTAGGTGCACTTTAATTGTCAACATGCCGATTCACTTTGCACCAATCACCGATCTAAGGCTACGTTGTCTCAATAGGATGAACTTGCTTAGCTCTAATCCGCGCGCAAAGGTTTCTCGCACTTGTCCACAGTGTTTTGAACTCTCGTTTGATAAGTCTATTCAAATATCCGTACAGATATGGATTGATCACTCCATTGACGTAATAAAGCCCAGATACGACATGTTGTAGCAACACAGGTGGGTTCATCCGTGAATGAAAAGACCAGATATTTACAACCATATACGGCGTCCAAGAGATAAATAAAACTCCAACTATGAACGCAAGTGTTAAAGCAGTCTTTATTTCTGTGCGGAGAGCGGAATGAGGCTTGCGCACGCAATATTGTCCTGATACCATCACCGCTGGCCCTTGTCCTGTTGTTGTGTTGGGCTCAAGGACGGGAGGCAGTTCTCTTTGACGCAGAGCCTCAACTTCGCGCGCTATCTGTCTGGAATGTCGCAAAGCTACTCTCAGTATACTAACGTAAATGAAGATGATAGAAATCAGTGGCATGAAGTACATTGTGGTTACTTTAAAGTACGTAAAGCTGACAGATTTGTGATAGTCAGTCTCGCACAGCCATATTCCTTGGATATAGTGATAACTGCTCCACCCAAACAACGGAAAACACGCTGTTATCAAGGCATAAACCCAAATGCCAAAGATGCACAGGACAGTCTTATTCCGGGTGACCCAACCTTTGTATTTGAGAGGAACAATTATTGCCAGATATCTGTCAATACTGACTGATAACAGCGTTAATACAGACACGGTGCTAGAGGCATGCTGGAAATAACCAATGATATCACACCCCGTCTTCCCACCAACGTTAGATTTTTGAATCGCTGAAGCGAGGCCAAACGGAAGCAGAAATACTCCGACCAGGATATCGTTTATAGCTAGATTCACAAGGAAAAGGCAAGATGGACAGTGAAGTCGCCTCACGCGATAGATGATGTAACAGATGGTTGTGTTTCCGATGACTGTGAAAACGATCATCAAGACGATGACGACCACAAGAGCTGTAACCATGGTGATATAGGTCACCTCGTTGTCAACTGATGCGACCCTTCATTTGCGAGTCCCCGGAGAAGCTGTAGGTTAACGTTTCAATTCCTTAAAGGTTTGAACCCTGATGAACCAAAAAACGTAATAACAAGTTAATGTTTTGTCAGTAGAAAGCAGAAAGTTTTCTTAATTATCCAATCTGAATCCAATTCAAGCTGGAGCTAGCTCTAACAACCTTACTAAGGTTGTCACGCCGTCTTATCTTCAGAAAACTATGAATGGCCCTTACAGACACTTTCTTCATAGCCCGTGGTTTTCAAGCGATTAAAACAGTTTTTTGTTTTAACTTTCCCGCGGCTAAGAAGCGAGAAGTTCCGTATCGTATAATCCACAGGGAAACGTACCAGAAGGTTGAGGTTGCTTGGCACTCTTGCGCATGGAAGCGCACCATCAATCCACGGATTATAATTCAGCTTGCTCCAGGGCTAAAACTACGCTTTTAGAGACAAAACCGGTCCTAATTAACCACCCTTTTAGCACTAACCTACAGAGCCAATACAGGCCGTCAGCGCGGCTCCTGTTGCTTCCTATTGAAGTAAATTTCGATATAGGTAGCTTAACATTTATCCCACATTAAACGTATCAACAAGATTGACTCGAAGCCTACTTCCACTGTATTAATTATCCGGTTACCACTAGAGACCAGAACGTGACCAATTTGTAATCTTTTCTGAAGATCTGATTCAAAAAGCGCCGTCGAAATGGTATGAACTGCCTCCGCTAGTTGATTCCCGTTAAGCTCTTCCTATCCGTAATTCTTAGTCTATTGTTCCAGTTCCTATCAGTGGCGGATCTGTGAAATGTCGTATATCCCTCCGCGTCTCCGGTTTATGTACGATATAAGCGAGAAAACAAGAGCAAACCAGAGGTCGTGAGAGGTTTCTAGCAACTAAACTCAAATTTCTTTATCACCTTTGATAACCTGACCAGAAATGTGACCTAAGTTCCCTCCCGCAAAGGGCGATTTTGTAAGAAGAATTCTGTGCGATCGTAAATATTTCATTTCATTTAATCCTATCTTATTCTTTTATCTTTCAGAGGCATGTTCGGCCATAACATATAAAACTAAAACGAAAAAGAAATAAACATTTTAATGCAAGCATTAAAGCTTCGTGAGCCCATGTTTTAATTTTAAATAAAACAGCATCCTTACAACACAGTGCATCATCAAATGTAGCCGGGTCAGATCACTTTCCGTAGCAACAAGGGCGTCAAATTTAAAGCGTGCAGAATAAATTATCTGCTCTGTATTTTGATGCTGATAATAAATCTTCTAGGCATAATAAATAAAATGTCAATAAACGTCGCGACTGCTGTAATGCATTTGCGGCCGTAATGAAAAGAAAACGAAATGAGGTCAATATAAATTATAAAAAGCACGAAAAAAAGAATTGTATTTTCGTCGCTTACAGTTAACCCACATTTGCCCTTCAAAAAGTGGCAAATACTTTAATAACTGACAAGTTAGAATAAAAACTTTGAACCGTGAAGAAAAGACGAAAACGAAAGCTGGGAACGAGGGCCGTCTAAAGACGTTTACATACGTCTGTTTCCTTATTTGTTCTTAGGAGAAGGGGGATTTAAAATTGCGTAAATAAGTCATATGTGGTGTACAGTATAGTGATGGATAAACAAAAAGAACCGTTCTTAGGAACGTTTCATTTCAGCGTAAATATAAACATAATTTCTCTTTCACTGCAGAATAGAAAAAATTGTCCTGTCACGTTAGTGATTTATTTATTTTCGTAGAACAAAAAAGTCCTGTTTTGCAGGATTTAAATTCAATTTTCCCAAAGTAAAAGCATTTTCTAACCAGTTTACCAGGACTGAGTTTGGCTCACCCGTTCGCAGTATTGCTTTACTTTCCGGGATCTTTTGAATAAGAAAATGCCGACAGAATTGTAAATTCAAAATATTCGGTATATACATAAAAAGACACAGATGGCGGGTAATTAAGCAAGCCCTTTAGAAAACAGATAAAATCAAGCGGAAGGCACAAATTCGGCGTCTTTCTACACCGCGAAGAAGGCCTAACACTATCGATTTCGTCCTATGTATTAAGGTTTCTGTACGTGACAATGTACGGCGAAAAGCGTCTTGTTGCGAAATCAGCGAAAAAAAACCCTCGCAAAGGAAAACAAAGAAAAAAAAGAAAACTATGTTTTGTTTACGTATCCTTCAAGCAGGTGCGACTGTGTAATAGTTTTCGCCTGCGGACCACTTAAAATCGGTGGCCTAAATTGAATAAAACGGCGTTGTTATCTGCACAAACTCCTGTTTTCTCATACGTCGGGTTCTAACTTTTCGCCTCAGACATTAAACACCTCTAGACTTAAAGCAAAGTACGTAAGATTTCTACTTTCTGAGAATGAAATTAATCTGAAATATAAGGCACCTTTTAGGAATGTTCTTGAGCCAAATGGACGTATCTAGAGTTGCCAGGTAAATATAATTAATTGCCTTAGCATATACATGCATGAGGCTTTGGTTTTTAATTTTTAATATATGTTCTATTGTATGAGAGAAGGCAGCTTATTCTTCTTCTCAGGAGATTTTTAATTATTGTGTGAATCCCCAAAGTAAACGCCTTAGAGTCTCAGGTCTGCTTCTCTGGGGAAACAATTAACAAACTTGAAATCTGTTCGGTAGATTGAACTCGATAGTTTTTCATGGTTGTCCGGTGTATCAGACAAATTTAACACAACGGCTAGAAACAAAGCTTCCCCCTTTTAAGGAAAACTGTCCAAATTCGAACGAGACAAAACAACAAAACAAACAAACGGTGACATTTCTTACCTTTTCGATTCCGGGAGCTACCTGAAAAGCGTGAAATATAATCAGTTTCTCTCGCTGCGTTATGCGGAAATACTTTAGGATATTATAGCTTTGACGTGCCGCGAGATTTTGTGCTTGTTATGGTTCAAAGCATGTAAGACGTCTTCCACCCGGTACTTCAGTGTAAAACTGCTTCTCACACACGCCACCCAGCTAATGCACGAATGCGTAAAAATAAATATTACGTCAAGCACCACTGATCTGCAATCTGTCAGATCTCGTGATACCCCAGGGATTTTGTAAGATATCATCATCAAGTTCTATAGACTTTTACGTGATTGGCTCGCTGGAGGGCGAGCGCTGTTTACTATATTTGCTTTTGTCTTTCCTATTTTAAGGGAAATACATCAGCAGGGAAGAAAACGAGGAAACGGAAGTGTATCTACGCTGTACCTTGAAAACGGGAGAAAACAGCCTTAGGGTGCAGTGAAAACACCACAGAGAAAAAAGGTATAGCAGTTTTCCTGTGAGTCGCAATTTGGCTCATTTCTTAGTCCGACTCGCACTTGAAAATAGTGAAATGAAATGTCCCGACTCCGAGCGCTATTTTATTTTGCATGAGGTCCCATTGTAGCTGGCCGAATTTGAGCAAATTCAGGTGGATACTTTGCATTTAAAGAACCTTATGAAAAGCTTAAGTATTGAGTTACGTGTCACCAACCAGTTTTAAAACAACAACAACAACAAATACTTTATTTACCGAGAATGAAATACATTATTACCGGTAACCCGGTAGTTTACATAATGGCGCTCAACAAATAGAAAAAAAAAATTACAAAGTAAAAAAATCCTTCTAATCCTACTAATTGTAAAAATTCCTACTAAAAGTTAAAATTCAGTCATAAGATTTCAAAAGTCCTTTTGATCTTAAAATGTTTTAGTGAGGAGTTTTCCTTGATAAAGTTGTTGTGTAGCATTTTTCTGAAAGTTGAGTGGGAAATTATGGTTCTGTTCGAGTTACCTAGATTATTCCATAAACGACATGCACTTGACTGGAACGTTCTGAGCCCTGACTGGGAGTAGATAAGCTCTCGACTGATCTTATTTAAAAAAGTTGCGGGATGATTGTAGAGAAACCCCTGGACGGGGGGTTGGGTGGGGTTGGGGAAAGCACCCTCCAACCTCGTTCCCAGGGCATTTCCCTCACTTGCGGTCAGTTGCGGACGCCCCGCCCCCAAGTGAGAGACAAGTCCTGGGACAACCTCGTTCCCAGGGTTCTCGCCTACTCGTCCCAGGAGACCAGAAGGAGAGAACCCTTGGAACGAGTTTTGCCCTGGGAACGGGGTTGTGAGGAGGGATGGGTGGGAGTGAAGATTGATTTGCGCTACCTTTGGGTGTATCAAGGCAGGTGGTGCCACCCCCCTTTCAATTTTTTTACAAATCTCTTTCCTGGCTTCCATATTGGGAGGCCAACGCTTTTAGCTCCTCATTTGTTTTGCTGAAACATTTTGATATCAAATTCTTTATCGTACGACACGGGACGTTGCCACAGTTTCACAAGTAGGCCTAGGCAGATTCGGCTCAAAAAATGCTAAAAAAGTGCTCTCAAATATAACCAAAAGTTGCTTAAAATAGTAGAAGTTGCTTAAAATTTTTAAAAGTTGCTTGCTGACACGCACGAGATGCTGATCAGGATATTCCTTGATTCACTCATAAACAGAGATTTTTCTCTTCGACTTTGCATCCGACTTGACTTGTATTTGCCACTGTTCTCGGCTACTTTACGCTTTCGGGAGATGGAAGCCCTTTCAGGCTCCCAAAGATCTACACCTTTTTCAATTGCAGCCTGGATTGGATCTCTTTGATGTTGTTCTTCATCGGTTTCTTCACTGTCAGAAGAGACAGAAGAAAGCACCTTGCCGTCCGCCATTTTGGGAGCAGGGTTGGCGCAGTGGTGAGAGCACTCGCCTTTCACCAATGTGTCCCGGGTTCGATTCCCGGACTCGGCGTTATAAGTGGGCTGAGTTTGTTGGTTCTCTACTCGGCTCCGAGAGGTTTTTCTCCGGGTACTCCGGTTTTTCCCTCTACTCAAAAACTAAAATTTGATTTGATTTATTTGGAGTTGATTTGATTTAGAAGGCGCCAATTAGTAGAGAATCTGTGCTCGGCTAAATAGATTTGAGACTAAAATAAAGTGATTATTATTCTTATTATTTATTATTATTTTAGAGCCACGTATGTTGTACCATCTTTGGAATATTAACACAGGATACCCATGCTGGAAATGGACTCACATCTGGCACATCCATATTTGGAATTGATCAACACATGATACCCAGCCGATCAAAACGCAAAAGATTTTCTAGTGAAAGTATTGTGAATTTCCAAAGAAAACGTGTTAAAATATCAGTTACTTATGAGCGTGATTTAAAAATAGTGAAAATATGCAAAAAAATATGCTAACGTTTAGAAAAGATGCTGTAAAGTGGCTCACTCTTCGAAAAGTTGCTCAGAATCGAAAAAGTTGCTCAAAATCTGTCTAGGCCTATTCATGAGTGACATGGCCTTCGTTGCCGAAATTCTAAGATTCTCCACCTCAAAATTATCTGTTTAGTAATTGTTCATTTTTTGTTTTATTTTTCTAGTCTATTTAACCATTCGTCATCAATTCAGTGAATTTGGCTCAAATTAAGTGATTTTCTAAAATCTAAAGATCCTTGATGGCAAACCAATATGGTGGCCATGAAAAAGGTATTTTGCATGACGTCATCCTCAAGATGAGAGCACTATGAAATGAAGATGATTATCCATTGATAATTGAAGTGATGTTGAAATATTGGAAAAGAACAAAAACCTAAGAGGAGTTCTAAGCATTCTGACCATTCTTGGATTTATATCTGCTTATTAGAAATTCAATGTCCTTGTTCATTATTTGGACAAAACCACTGACACTGTTGTTCACCCAGTGTCTTATAAAAGGGATCATTTTTCTAATGTAATTTACTTTACCATTTTCTGCAGTTGGGGATTTTCCGGCTGTCTCTCTCCTTATCGTCACCAAAATGCAGCAAAACTCGCACATTCTGATTTTTAGGATGAGGAATTTAGTCAAAGTAAAAAAAAAAGACTTGGTAACGTAATTACCTTAATTTACCTAAAAATACTGAAAATAATGTCATTTACGTGAGAATGGAATTGTTAAGGGGAGATATACCTAGATGTTAATGAAATATGAAGAGAATTTATTAAGAAATTAAGAAGGGAAAAGAAGACACACACATACACAGTCCACTACAACACAGGTGCACATCAAGTCGAGGGCGGACTGTTTGGTGTTCGTCCATTAATTTTTAACCTCCAAATTTAATTACGACTAAGGAAGTCATTAGAAATACTCAGCAGCGGGTGTTTTATGTATCAGTCATTGTAACAATAACAATAACAACAACAACAACAATAATAATAATAATAATAATAATAATAATTTTCCAGGATGGCCCGCTCACCGAAGTGGTTGACTTAATAGATTAAAAATAAAAAGAATATTTTCAGCAACTAGCAGTATTAAAAGACTAAAACCTAAGAATCTACAATAGCAATAGACCGATATCACATTTCTGATGAACAATCGATTTTGCTCGTCCAGACTTGTCATCAGGATGAGTTCTAGCTCCCATTGGATTAAGATCCTTTGTGTTTGCTCGTTTTGTGGACGAGGCTGGACGGGCAAATCTATTGTTCACAGCAAGCGTGATATTAGTCTATATCATAAGAAGTCCATGTCATTAAGGTACTTTCAAAAACAGAGTAAATATTAAAAAAATCTGACATCTGGAATCTGGAAGCTGGTTTTTCTTTAGTTACTTGTGTGCGTGAGCTGGATGAGTAAAAACGCTTTGTATGGCCAGCTATTAATGTCGAACACCATTAGCTCCTAGCGTATCCTGTCGTACCAATTCATTGGTAGTCTCATATGCTCTCCAATTGAACCTACAAACAGCCAATTGTTCCCGATCTGATGGCAACGGTTGAACGAAAGAGAGCTTGTAGTCCTTCAAGGGTGTTTTTGTTCCTTGAGAAACTCCTCTTACTCAGAATCGGAACGAAAAGAGAGACCGAATTAATCCCGTTGAGTATGACATCATGCTCGCCAGAAGAAAATTGAACATGTAAAAAGTCGAAAAAATTGACACAAAAGCCTCCACAATGTAGATACACTCTCAGACATGTGACGTAACAATGTCTTAACTTAAAATCTCTTCAAGAATTCCCGTTTCACTGGCCTTCTAATAAGCCTTTCCTTCCCCCGCTTGAGGTTAGAGAGAACATTTTTCCTCGTGCTTGAGACAAGCACGGCTTGCATTTAAGGACTATAGATCTTTCACTCCCAAAAGTGAGAGACTTATCAAGAAATTTCCTTTGTACTGCAACCTTTTGCTATTTCTAGCCGTGGTATGAATGACAACGTCCCATATTTGATAAATATTAATATCATCTTTGGGTTGACAATTTTAAGTAAATCTCATTACGTATTGAAATCTTAGTGTGCGCACCAGACAGAAAATATCAATTTTTAACCCCGCTACTAAACGATTAACTCAACATTTCCAAAAGACGAGGCAGCAATTTTCAGCTGGAAAGATGTAGGTGGTTGATCATAAAGACTGTTAGAAACGCATGCTTCTCGTGTTGCACGAAAAATCGAACCATCTTTAACCCTAAACATGCCATATTTTTCTATCTGTCAAATTCATTTGCGTAGGACGGAACAGAATCTGTAAATTCAGCGTCATGAACTGGGCGTATTAGCTTATCTTTCTCAGTAGAATCAAAACAGGGGTAAGTGACCAATTAGCCTTAAGTAGATTCTAACTGCTTCCTCCCAAATCAATGTTGTTCGAGTTATTAACGTGCGTAGAAGCGTGTTCTTTTGATCTTATTAGGTAAATAAACGATAGTTAGTTGGAAATGGCCAAAGAATTAGGGTGTAAACGATATTTAGATCAGTTTTATACATGGCAAAAACTGACGTGAAGGAAAAAGCGGGCTTGAAGAGATGAAAGTTACGTAAATCCTCAAAGAAGGAAAGACTAAACGGGAAAAATTTCTCTTATTATTTGCTAACAGATAAATGATTGAATAAATAAATAAATGAAATAAATAAATGAATAAATGAATAAAAAAAATGAATGAATGAACGTATACCTGAAAATAAAGAAAGAAAAGAACGAAAAGAAAGGAAGAAAAAATAAAGAGAGAAAGAATAAAGAAATGAATAAATGAATGAATGAATGAATGAATAAATAAATAAATAAATAAGAAAAATGAATGAATGAACGTATACATGAAAATAAAAAAAGAAAAGAACGAAAAGAAAGGAAGAAAAATAAAGAGAGAAAATATAAAGAAATGAATAAATAAATAAATGAATGAATGAATGAATGAATAAATGAATGAATGAATGAATAAATAAGAAAAATGAATGAATGAACGTATACATGAAAATAAAGAAAGAAAAGAACGAAAAGAAAGGAAGAAAAAATAAAGAGAGAAAGAATAAATAAATAAATAAACAAATAAATGAATGAATGAATGAATGAATAAATAAATAAGTAAATAAATGAATGAATGAATGAATGAATAAATAAATAAATAAATGAATAAATAAATAAATAAATAAATAAGAAAAATGAATGAATGAACGTATACATGAAAATAAAGAAAGAAAAGAACGAAAAGAAAGGAAGAAAAAATAAAGAGAGAAAGAATAAAGAAATGAATAAATAAATAAATGAATGAATAAATAAATAAATGAATAAATGAATAAAAATTAATGAATGAACGTATACATGAAAATAAAGAAAGAAAAGAACGAAAAGAAAGGAAGAAAAATAAAGAGAGAAAGAATAAAGAAATGAATAAATAAATAAATGAATGAATGAATAAATAAATGAATAAATGAATAAAAATTAATGAATGAACGTATACATGAAAATAAAGAAAGAAAAGAACGAAAAGAAAGGAAGAAAAATAAAGAGAGAAAGAATAAAGAAATGAATTAATAAATAAATGAATGAATATATAAATAAATGAATGAATAAATAAATAAATAAATAAATAAGAAAAAGGAATGAATGAACGTATACATGAAAATAAAGAAAGAAAAGAAGGAAAAGAAAGGAAGAAAAATAAAGAGAGAAAGAATAAAGAAATGAATAAATAAATAAATGAATGAATAAATAAATAAATAAATAAATGAATGAATAAATAAATAAGAAAAAGAAATGAATGAACGTATACATGAAAATAAAGAAACAAAAGAACGAAAAGAAAGGAAGAAAAATAAAGAGAGAAAGAATAAAGAAATGAATAAATAAATAAATAAATGAAGGAATAAATAAATGAATGAATAAATAAATAAGAAAAATGAATGAATGAACGTATACATGAAAATAAAGAAAGAAAAGAACGAAAAGAAAGGAAGAAAAAATAAAGAGAGAAAGAATAAAGAAATGAATAAATAAATAAATGAATGAATAAATAAATAAATGAATAAATGAATAAAAATTAATGAATGAACGTATACATGAAAATAAAGAAAGAAAAGAACGAAAAGAAAGGAAGAAAAATAAAGAGAGAAAGAATAAAGAAATGAATTAATAAATAAATGAATGAATATATAAATAAATGAATGAATAAATAAATAAATAAATAAATAAGAAAAAGGAATGAATGAACGTATACATGAAAATAAAGAAAGAAAAGAAGGAAAAGAAAGGAAGAAAAATAAAGAGAGAAAGAATAAAGAAATGAATAAATAAATAAATGAATGAATAAATAAATAAATAAATGAATGAATAAATAAATAAGAAAAAGGAATGAATGAACGTATACATGAAAATAAAGAAACAAAAGAACGAAAAGAAAGGAAGAAAAATAAAGAGAGAAAGAATAAAGAAATGAATAAATAAATAAATAAATGAAGGAATAAATAAATGAATGAATAAATAAATAAGAAAAATGAATGAGTGAACGTATACATGAAAATAAAGAAAGAAAAGAAGGAAAAGAAAGGAAAAAAAATAAAGAGAGAAACAATAAAGAAATGAATAAAAATTAATAAATTAATACATAGCTTTCATAGAGCGCTAGTAATATATATTCTCATGCGCCTTAAGAATTAGCTATAAAAAAAAGCTTTGAAAAAAGTTAAATATTCAGAAATGTTTTAAAAAATTAAATGACATTAAAATACCCAACTTGGGAGGACTCACTGCTGCCTTTTTTTAAGTCAGCTCATCTTTTGTAATCAGTAAGTTGGGACATGTATTGACATGTATGGAGGCATACTTTGACTAATTACTGCAGGCTTATTAAAATCATCCGTACCAAATGTTGATAAATTGCTCTTGTTTTCTCCGATCAAAATTCAAATTTTTGTTAACTCAAAACTTCACCAATGCTTTCCGTGTTTTGAGGGGTTAAAATTTCACTCTTTAGATTTCTGGTGTCTTCCAACCGCAGACGTTTTGGGTTAACACAGCTGCAATAATACGACTAAGGTTTTTCCCTGGATCATTTTGCTGAACGGTTCCTCATAATTAACAAGGAAAAGTTTAAAGTTTTGCTATTCACGACAAAAGGAGAGCTCAATTAATCATGGAACTTTGGCACCACAATACGAAGATGACAAACGATTTTCTACCCTTCACAACGGGAGCATTAAATTAATCATGAGATTTACAGGTAGGTTTTGGCTAATCTGGTGAAATTATTTACCAACTCTAGAGCATTGAAAGAAACCAATATAATTGTTTGATATGATTTCCTTGCAAATAGGTGAGGTGACATTAGCTCAACATTAATTTCTTTTGATTCTGTCGTCAAAACTTTATTAGAAAAGGCTTTTTAGTGCATTGAAATAATAAGCCAGGCAGCAGGTGTATATCATGTTTTTCTTTGCCCGTCATATATTTTTCGAATTTCTTGGAGAAGTTTTATTCAAAATATTTGAATCTAATTTTACTTTTATGTTTTTCACACCTTTATACATAGAATGGTGTAGATCAAAGAAATTTGTAAGAAAAAAAAAAGAAGAAAGCTCCGAATCAGATTGAAACTGCAAGTTGAAATCTTCACTGCCTTTTTGCCGTTCAATGCGGTCTTCAACTGAATAACTGCAAGACAGTAGCGCTTCCCGGTAGAATAACCGAGGGCGTTGTTTTCGTTTAGTAATTCACCATGGGAGCTCGAACATTATTCTTTATTAGTATAGCATGCTGCTTATGTCAACGATTGCGAAAATACCCAGTGGTGTAACATATACCTTATCCTTTATAGAAGCCTTACCAAAAGCGCTTGTGTTCTAATGTTTGTAACATATTATGTGGCAAGCCTTACCTTACTCTGAGAATATGTCTAGCCCTGGTAACTAACTGTAATCTACCGATAAAAAAATGTATTTAGAAGTTCAACTTGATGGGGGCATGAAAGATACGGCGTCTGAACCTGAACATGAATTCTGGCGGAATTAGTGGTAAAATAGGATATTTGGGGGGATCAACGACTTGTGAGACTTTTTCAGTCAAATAACGCATCAAGAAGCCGATAATACTGCACAATTTTGGGCAGGAATCTTGCAAGGACTCAGTATTATTCATGGACTTCGCCTTATCGTCCGACATGGGTTATCGACTTTATCTGTAAACAATACGACTTTTTTCATATCGATGTCGGAAAATGTTCGACCACCATTTGGTGATTATGCAGTGGCCGGTAGAGCCTGATTGAGCTCCGTTTTCGCGAACTCTAATTGAAACACCTACAATGCCTCTTTTTCATTATGCGCTTAATCATGAATCAACTCGCAGTACCTCCTTGTCCTTCTAAAGCCTGGTTTTCACTGGCGACGCAAACACAAACGCAAGCATAAGAAGCTTATGCCAAGTGAAAAACGACACTACGCAAGCGCACGCAAGCATAAGCGCAAGCACAAGGAAAAGGAAAAGGAAAAATTCTGATCCTTGATCCTTGCGCTTGTGCTTGCGCTTATGAGTTTGTGCTTGCGTCGCTTATGCGGGGAGCAGTGCTGGTGCGTGGTGAGAGCACTCGCCTTCCACCGAATGTGTCCCAAGTTCGATTCCCGGACTCGGCGTCATAAGTGGGCTGAGTTTGTTAGTTCTCTATTCTGCTCCGAGAGGTTTTTCTCCGGTTACTCCGGTTTTCCCCTCTCCTCAAAAACCAACATTTCTCCCACACGGCCCCACAAGCTTGCAGCTTTAAATTGTAATCGTGTATAAATAAAGTTTCTTTACCTTTTTTATGCTAATGCTTGTTCGTTTTCACGGTGAAATATTCGCTTATGCTTGCGCTTGTGCCGTGTGTCGCTAGTGAAAACAAGGCTTAAAGCAATGCATGTTACCTGATAGCCAAAACACTATACATTTATATCATAACTGTAAATTTATGGCGTTTAGCTGAAAAATTTTGTTTTGGCAAAGAAGCGTTGTAAATATAACTTGGCGTGGCTACCAAGAAAATTAAAATATGGTACGAAGGGAAAATAAATTGCTTATTTAACGTAGCGAAAGGAACTACATGTACGACATATATCTACTTTTGTTTAAGACAACATACCTTATGCTGCGATGTTTTGTTGCCAAAACACTGCGTATCTAAGCCCTCGGTGTGTTTTACATCAGCCCGCAATGACCGCAAGGCAAAATATCGTGAGGCTGACTCAAGATCGCGTGGTTATGTCTCCCTGACATGACAGCTACTTGAATTATATTTTTCGATATTGGCACAGTTTGACGTCAAGCAATCATATAATTGACATATTTTTTGAGAATTGTCGCAGTTGATAATAACGTCGCTTCAAAAACTAAAAGCGTCAATAAGTTCTTTTATAATAGCGAACGTGGTCATACAAAAACAAGATCTATATATTATATTTTAAAATACTGAGAGATTCGCCTCGCTATTGGTGAAAGTAAATACCACGTAAGCTCTATTTGTGTCACGACATTAACTTTAGAATTGTATGCACTACGTCATTATTCATGACCAAAACTTTGGAGATGGGCAATTTAAATTATTGTCAACAAAAATCTCTGACTTCAGAGTTCCACGTACTCTTGTTATTTTCAGTTTAGAGTGCTTAAATTTAAGAAAGAGAGGAAACAATGAGAATAATCCTTCAAACGGTTTAAAACATCTCTGGTGGTATATTACACGGCCAAATTAACTGCGGGGAAAACCCCGGGTTTTCTTAGGCATTAAAAGCATTACCTCCTAACAATAACTTTTAGAATGTTTGTCCTCTTTATTGCAAGCTGTTACGTTTCCCACGCAACATTCACAACCATTTCCCATTTTTCTCTATTAATAGTTATCTCGTCATACGTGTCGTCTATGTTTCAGTGTACTCACGTCTTTAGCAATAACGAACAAAGTAAAATAAAATGCACAAATATATTCGGGTTAAACAAGAAATTTGTCTAGTGTCGATTTCAACTTGAGGATTAATAGTTTAATGATATATATCGCCAAGAAAGCTCAAAAATTCCACCTACTTCGCTAAGTTCGCTTTAGAGTGGTAGATTTAAAAAGACAGGAAGGAAACAATGAAAATAAAACAAAGAAAACAAAACACAAACAATTTAAAAGATCTATCCTATATTAAAAGGAAAACCAGTCAAGCTAACTGCGGGGGAAAGCCCGGTCCATTTCCCTACGCGTAAAAAAAAATATATATATATATAATTACGTGCTAACAATAAACCTTTTACAGGTGATTGTCTTCTTTGTTGAAAGCTTTCACTGATCCCCCCTCCCCTCCCACGCATTCGCAAGCATTCTACACTATTAATAGTAATCTTTTGTACGTGCCTTCTCCGTTTCAATGTATTCTCATCTCTAGGCATAATGAGCAATCACTTTGTAATAAAATGCACAAAGTTTTAAATTTCCTGAATATGATACATTCGGGCTATTTAAAAAAGTCTCTAGCATCGCTTTCAACATGGGGAAATCGCAAAAATCTAAAAATCTAAAAATGTCTTGGACTTCAAAGTTCCATGGTTAGTTTAAAGCGCTAAATTTGAGGCAGGAACTGGAAACAATGAAAAATAAAAAATAAAAAAACCCTCAAACAATTTAAATGATATCTATGCTATATTACAGGGAAAACGAGTCAGGCTAACTGCGGGGTAAACCTAGCTTTAACTACGAGTAAAAATCATAAACACTTGCTAGCAATAAAGCTATTAAAGGTGTGTGTGTCAACTTTGTTGCAAGCTTTCATGTCTCCCCAACGCAACATTCAAATCAATTCAACCCCATTAATACTAATCTTGTCAAAATCTTTAAAAGCTGGTTAGTGCACTGCAAACAATGACATTTTGTTTTGGCCGCGGGACGTGCCATCTTCATTTCAAGGTATTCGCATTTGCAGCAATAATGAACAATAAGGCCCAGTTCAAACGTCGAACTTCTCATGTACCGAATCTAATGCAAATGAGAAAACTCTATTGTTTTCGCTCATTTGCATTAGATTCGGCACATGAGAAGTTCGACGTTTGAACCGGGCCTAAGTTTGTAATAAAATGAAGAGGTTATAAAGTTCCTAGCTGAATATAACATATTCTTGTTATTTAAAGCTAGTGTCGCTTTCACCTTAGTAGTAGTAGTAGTAGTAGTAGTAGTAGTAGTAGTAGTAGTAGTAGTAGTAGTAGTAGTAGTAGTAGTAGTAGTAGTAGTAGTAGTAGTAGTAGTAGTAGTAGTAGTAGTAGTAGTAGTAGTAGTAGTAGTAAGACCGTTTATTAATAAATACACAAATTTTATGACAAAGGTTAAAAACGTCTGGGACTTCAGAGTTCCACCTGCTTTGTTAACTCATTTCTGTCTGGCTCTGTAATTTATGCGTCCTTAGGGACACATGCTTTGAAAACCTGCAACTCTTACAAATCCCGGACTATGGTTGAAATGAGCCAATGTGATAGCCAAATGCTTAGTTGTTTAGACTTTACCACCCCCAAAATCCCAATTTTCATGGAATATGACCGTTTATTCTGTTGCAAACCAAAAATTTGGCTTCGAACGCCCTCGGACAACACCAAAAAGGTGCAACTTTTGTCTTGAAGTTTTTTCTCAACGCAATAAACAAGAACAATATTACGTTCTTGCCACGCGCTCCTCAACTGGTAAATTGTCAACAACAACCTCTGAAATTCGTTCTTTTTAATGCTCGCTCGATTCGTAGGAAGACCCTTTTAGTGAACGATTATATTCTGGAACATGACATAGATTTGCTCGCCATTACTGAAACGGACTTCACATGGATTCTTCTGATATTTGTCCTGAGGGATAAAGGATCGAACACATACGTTACGTAATCAGAATCTGAGACTGGCTGTCATCTATCGAGCTCCACCCAGCCCTGAGAATGGATTTACTGTCAGAATGTTTTTGGACGAGTTTAGTTCTTTCTTGGAGGAACTTGTCTTGACTCCCAGTGCTCTGCTCAGCGGGGAAATTTCAAAGCTTGTGGGATGTGGCTGGAGTGACAAGGATACTTCACAAATTAATGTGATCAAGTAAGCTGAAGCCACTCTTAGGGCACTAAGGCCACAAGGTAGCGGGCATTACCCCTTAAATCTACCAAAGCATAAATTGCTTTGGTAGATTTAAGGGGTAATGCCCGCTACCTTGTGGCCTTAGTGCCCTTAGAGTGGCTTCAGCTTACTTGATCACATTAATTTGTGAAGTATCCTTGTCACTCCAGCCACATCCCACAAGTTTTACGTTTTCATTGCTATTTGATTACAGTTACTCTCACTGTCTGTAATTTTCGTGTTTGTGACCCAAAGGAATTCTGGGATATTCGTCGATAACAGCCGCGTAGCAGTCCGCCAATTTCCATTTCAGTGTCGAGCCACCCGAACCTGTTGACAAAATATTGCTCCGATTGCATTATTTACAAGTCAAAACTTGCCAAAATTGCCATGCCAGGTCCCGGAATCCACTCACAAAACGACTTAAGACACAACTTCACTCCGTGAATTGCTTGCCACCACTCGCTCGAATATTTTCGGCGGCCCACTTCGTGTGAAATTGCTTCTCACCTTTGTTTTCTTTCAAAGGATTGCCTCTAACCATCAGCCCAGCTTTATGATGCCAGACAGGGGGCTTCTGAGGTGGAAAATGGCTCGAAAAACACACTTATAAATCAAGTAACGAATTGTAGCTGCAGTAATCGTTTAGAAATAAACGACAGCTAGCGTGACAAGAGTGACATGAAATATAGAGCCTTCGATGTCGTGGACCAGCGAAATCTCCGTGGTAACCCCTTATATGGAATAACCAGATCGACTCGAAAATTCGAAAATTACAGAAATACACGTACAAAATGAATCCTTTTTTTGTTTATAAGTAGAGGCTCAAAGTAATGATTTTAGCACAGAATTGACCTAAAACAGCAAAATCCTCGTCACGTAGCCCCTTTAATTTACGTTTGCAGCGCTAGATTAAAGACAGGAAGGGAACAATAAAAACGAACCCAAACGGTTTAAAGCATCGATCCCGTATTACAACTGGAAAATGAGTCAAGCTGGTTGCGGGGAAAACCCCGGTTTTTCCTACGCGTTAAAAAGCATAATTACTTGCTGACAATAAAACTTTTAAAGGTGTTTGTCTTCTTTGTTGCAAGCTTTCATGTTTCACTACGCATCATTAACGGCTAATCTACCCCATTAATAATTACCTTGTTATAGTCGTTTTAAAACAATTGACCGATTTTGGTGGCACGTGTTCTGTTCGGTTTTATATTTGCACTTCTGCTGTATGATGAACAATAGACTTCAAATAAAAATGTACAAAATATAAAGTTTCTGAATTTAGTAAATTTCCGTTATTTTTAGAGTCTCACAGAGGTCGCTTCTCGATATTCACTGTTACGTGTTTTGGGAGCCGATGTTGGTAATCTTACCATAAACACTTTGGCAGGGAAGGCTAACAAGAAATTTTGCATTTTAATACTTTGAGCACATAAAGAGGCGTTTACTGGCGTTTTCCGATTCTATTAGAATACGTCAGCGTACTTCATACCCACAGATGATTCACCATAACTTTTCGGGATTTCGGGATTTTCCGTATCATAAGTTTATAACAGAAAAATCTCTACAATATGACATAGAGGCGTTGAGACATAACTAGTGCGCGGCCATGGAATGCAGGGGCTAGCCAGGATTTTTCAAAGGGGGGTCACACTGTGTCAAACAGAGGGTAGTCACCAGATTGCTACCTGAATATTGTAGGTTGTTTTCTTAAAAAAAGAAAAGGCTTACAAAGGGGGGGGGGGGGGGGGTCACGGGCACCCCAGGAATCCCCCTCGCTACGCCCTTGGAATGGTTTTGGAAGCGATCCTTACTTTCTTTGGAATAACAAGTATGAGTGGAGTCGAAATATAGCTCCCCCACCCCCCTCCCTAAGGAGCCTGGTAACTTGTTGTGCCATCCCTGATGATCTACCCACAAAATGTTTCAGCAGTTTGATAACCCATCGTTTCCTAGCAACACATGGAGAAATTCCTGGGTGGAGTAAACAATTTGAAGAAGTCCATGGTAAACACTCTTGGCTTCGCAGCGCGCCTGATACAATGTACGCTATTTGAAACTAATAAAATTCAAAGTACAACTGTGAAGAAGTCGTGGATATGTGACCGTATTTGCGATAAGGGGGATTAAGCCAAGGTGACTGGAGAAAACGGCGTTTTAACTAGTTTTAACGCGTAGTTTTAACTCCTTCTGGAAAGTGTTTAAACAGCTTTTTAATGCGTTCCGAAACGTCCAACTCTTTTGAGCATCAATTTTATTGTTCATGAGCTTAACACAATTTAACCTCGGGGTGCATATTTACATATTCGCGTTTGAATGAATTATCGAGGCAGGGAGATATCGTGGGAGTTAAAAAAATGTGCTCCTTTTGAAAGGTTTCTGTCTTGTCCGTATGGTCGGATAAATATCAGGCGAAAGGACGATTTCGGCAAAACGAAGCCAGTCAAACACTGCAGTATTTCGAGAATGTTACACAAGGCTGTCGAACGAACGCAACCGAAATTTGACATATGCAAATTATGCTTTTTACTGCCGGTCGGAAATGCAACATTTGCCGTCGTTTTCATAAACAACCATCGACGCCATACTTTTGGATATAAAAATAAACAAGTTTAATTTCATTCAAAACTTAAACTGAAAAAATGGCGCGTTTAAGCCTGGTTTTCATATGTCGGGAAAATCCCAGACGGTCGGGGATTTCACTGTTTCCCGACCGTCCCAGATTATGCCGATTAATGAAAACTGGAGATCGTAGACATCCCCGATCGTCTGGGATGGTCGGGGACAAATTGGAAAAATCGGGAAGGTTTCTATTTTCCCGATGCGTCCCAGATTTCTGCGGTGATCGTTATCTCGCCATAAATCTGGGACGGTCGGGAAATAGTGAAATCCCCGACCGTCTGGGATTTTCCCGACATATGAAAACCAGGCTTTAGTTAAAAAGAAGAGTATTTCTCAAAGCAAACTTGTGTTTACATTGTGGCGAGACGCGATGGCGCCACCTAAAAATAATTTAATGTTAGAATGTATTGTTTTCGTTAAAATATTATTTCCAACACTGAAAATGGCTTCGCGAATGCAGCTATATTGGTGTGAAAAGTTTCCGTCGTCAATTCCTGTACACACTTGGAATATCTTGGGTTGAATGGCTCATATATTTTTTCCACAGATCGTAAATTGGATGAACGTAGGAGAAGCTGCGCTTGTGACGGAATATTGATTATAATTTCTTTCGCCGTTCGGCTGTTTGATCGGACGTTCCTTTTGCCGTTTATACGTTCGATCCGAGCTGAAATAAAGTTACTTTACTTTACTTTTTTCATTCCGTTCATCGGTTCGACTGTTGCTCCTTAGACATTACTTCGGAAAGCCGATAGAAGTGTTCCGGCAATACTTCGGAGAATCGATATCTATTGGTATGCCGTTGACATATCGATTTGTTTACATCTGAGAGAGTGACAAATTTGCATAATCTGCCCCCTAACAATACTCGTTCCTACGCTTCGCGTATCCACGACTAAAAAGGGACTATTATATTCAATTCTGTTGAAAATAGCCGATAAGAGAGAGGTAATCTTTTGCAGCTTACATACAGTCTTTCACCAATCTATATTGCTCATTAAGATTGCCACTGAAGATTTAAACTAATCTTGAATAGAGGCTTTCTCTCACACAATAGACAAACGTGTGCTAAAGTGAAATGTGAATTGAAATCTCTTTGGAATTTATCCCTGGACCTCGAAATTGAGATTGAACGAACATGGGATGAAGGCCACAACGGCTCCAGTGGCAATTGGAGCACTGGGACTAATAAAAAAGGGCTTGCAGAAATACATCAAACAAATCCAGGGTAACATCAAAATTACTGAATTACAGGGCCCGGTTGTTCGAAAGCCGATTAGCTTAATCCAGGATTAGCGTAAACTTTGGTTGCAGTTTTTGACTTTTTGATGAAAGTTTCTTTTGCTAATTTTTGCTTTTCAGGATTGACGTTCTCTTATCTAAAATTGTGTAGAATATCAGCGTTGAACAACGTTTGTGGATAGAGAAATAAACTCCTTGGTTAATTTTTAATCTTGGATTAGGGTTAATCGGCTTTCGAACAACCCGGCCCAGAAGATCACGTTACTAGGAACATCTCACATCCTAAGAAAGACACTCTCCATCAAATAGACTTCTACCTCATTTTAGCCCTAGGCCCTAGGAATGGGCTCGGCTATTATGTTGTAATATGGCATAAAGTTAAAGGAGATGATGATGATGATGATGATGATGATGATGATGATGATAATAATAATAATATATTTTAAATTTTGTATTTATAGCTTTGTACTAAGTTTTCACTATAGTTAACGGGCTACACTCAAGCGCCCCGTCATACTATTTTACTATTTTAACTGTATATAGCATACAAAAGATGTAACTGCTGCATAATAATCTTTAAACACGGTGCATTCTCACAAAAAGTGGTTTTCAGAACGGCCCTGTGGGAAATAACTAAATAAAAGTAAAATAAATAAAATTTACAGACATTACATAGTAACAATATATAAAATAAAAAGGATAAAATTGCTTCATCACTATACTAAGGATTATAATGCAAAAAAGGTAAACATTGGGTATTTACAAAATACTACGGTACTGATCTGAGGAAACGAGGTCGCGGAGAGCGAGCTTCAGATTGCCCATCCGTGAAGGGAAAAGGGCGTAAAATGGCGAAAACGGCCGGAACTGGTGCGACCAGATGGCATTAACCGTCAGTTTGTTTTCTTTGCCTCACACGTTAAATGGCCACGGTCATGCGCAGACTGCGACCAGTCTCGGCTTCATTCTCCGAACTTCATATCCCTTCTTGCTCTGGTTTCTAATATTAAATTTACATAATTTTGTCACTGTGCTGAATTATCGTACAAGCTGCTCTCGGTCTGGATCTTGAGAAATGGTATGTCTTTTACAAATAGCTTTCACTCTAAACTGGAGCATTTTCTTGCTAAAGCGCTGTCGAACCTCCGTGGACCCTTGGTTATAAAGAATTTCTAAGGCGATGTTTTTTTTTTAGTGATTTAAATTTTATCAAGCATCCAAGCTTGGATTAAGCAGTTTCAGTCCTTGTCAAATACATGCTTAAGCACTCAGGAAGATTAATGTGTTGCGTTAGATGTTTTTAAACAAAATGATGATTGAGTTAGAAACGAGACAAAAATATAAATTAAAACGAAAAAAAATAACATGAATAAATTAATAAACGAATAAAAATAAAAACATCCACACATCGTTTTTACTGACAAACACAATTTACAACACTGCGAATCGAAAGAAAGCCGCAGTTTTCCGACAATGCATTGACCTTCGATATATTTTTCAATATTTTGTGCCCCGAAAAAAGTTCTGGAAATTGCAGCGGAACTAACAAATTTATTTCAGTACACCAATAAGCTGAATTCAGACAGCGCGAGTTCGCCTTCATTCGATTAAAATTTGTGTTTGGAGGCTTGTGAGAGGAAAGACATTGTCAAGTGGATTGCAGCAATTAACGACAGTTATCTCTTTTTAATCTGCAGAATCTAGAAAGATCAATCTCCTTTCAAAATATTAAGCTGCAATTACGAGTTTGCATGAAGGTTCTCTTGAGGGTATTATCTGTAACACACAAACCATTGTGACAGACACTTGTCTTTACGAGTGCCCAGAATTCGAACTTAACTCCATACATCATTGCCCTTTTTTTCCTTCTGTGTCATGTATATTAGTTCTTATCTTAATTTCTTTTCAAGTCAAGATATGACCGCTTCATAGATTAATTTTCTTTGATTTCGTTCTTCGCCAACTAGCAATGTATTGAGCTTGTCTGGACAATTCAATTTGTTCATTAAAAAAAGACGACTTTTGGTTTACATTGAGTCCTTGGGTGAATCGAAGTCATACCACTCGGATTAGTAACTACTGATGCAGTGCAATTTCAGCCATGTTTGGAATGTTGTTCACGCTGTACGGTGTTTTTTGGCTAGTTAATCAGTGCTGTTCTAGTATGATACTATAAAGAGCGCCAATTGAAAGGAGAATTCGCTCTTCGGTATATTCCAAAACAAAATATTTCACCGAGTTTTGCCCGATCTGAAATATTTGCGCTGCCTCGTATTCTCAGTGAAATGCAGATAATTCTAGTTTTTAGTTTCAGTATACAGTAGTTGTTTCTGCTTTGTTCTCTCCAAGAACGTAGTTTTTCCTATTCAGTAGCTACTAGCTCCTAGCTCCTAGCTCAGCTTTTCCTGCATTAGAAAACGTGCAGCTCACTTGCACCAGTAGCAAAGAAAAGCGTCAAAAGTAACGACTGACGAGCATTCAGTTGGAACCTGACAAGTTAGCCCTTGCTCATACGACGCTGAAAGGCAAGCCGGCTCAGTAGCACTGAGTCACAAGGGAAAAATATTATTTATCGGTGTAACTGAAGACGGGAAATAAAACAGGCACAATCGAAAAACTTTAAACAAACACCAAAAACGTGGAGAGGTGCCAACTAAAATCATTATGTTCAGTCATTTCTCATAGGACTGAAGAAGTTAATATCGAATTACACTCAAGCAACTTACCATTAAAGATCAGTGCCTCCTTGCAAATCGCATTGGAAAACGTTCTGTAGCTTTGCGAAAATGCCAGTGAGCGAAAGTATGTTTAGTGCAATAACAGTGGTTATCTGAATGCTTACTTCGATCGAAGTCCAATTGTCAATAAACCACGACGATTTTTTCATCGTCAGCCAGAGCAGACACAAGGCGTGACTGAAGCCAACGTTGTACGGTGTGATGTCTTATGCATGCACAGCTGATTGAAGTAATCACGCTGATGTTAGTTTCCTCAACATTTGCCTCGCGGCATCTTTTTATGTTTTCACCAACAGTATCAGCGAACGTCACGGAATGCTGTTCGCTCGATTCTCGTGCATCGCCAAGAATGATCTCTTTGCCGCAAAAGACTCGGTACATGGAGACCTAACCTTAATTGAAAGAAAGGAAAAAAAATTCACCCAAAAGGGCAAAAACGGTATCTTAACAACCTGGGAGACCCTGGAGGCTTAAACGATGTCTTCATATTTATCTGATCTAACAAATTTGCATTCAAACTTATAAAAAGCCATTTAGAAAAATAAAGGCGACGTATGAGCCTATATAGCCAATAGTTGAAGCTGTTACTTATTTGTGTACCTTGGAAAATGTTACTAAAAAATACACCTATATCTTGGCTTATTTTGAGACAGGCACATATACTTTCGATATCGGATTTGGGGCAGATATCTCAGACTTCCACAAACCAAAACTTTTCTATCTTATGTAACAACTTTGGCACGTGAGCCCAGTCACAGGTCGTGTGAGTGGCTTCATTTCCAGGTACGGCGATTTCAAGCCGAGTTATTAATTTGACTGTGAGTATAACTGTGTAGATTTGTGTACATGAACAGAATTATCCTTTTTTTGCCATAGTATTGCCTTTTGTATATTGAGTCGGCTTTAAAAATATAACTAAAACAAACTGTCGAAACGCCGGAAAACAAAAACAGGAAAGTGGAAGCAATTAAAGAAACAAGAATTATTACAGTGAGTAATATTCAGGATCATTTTACGTGCTCTAGGACATCTACTCAGAAAAATCAAACTTTATTGGCACCTAAAAAGAACTCTTAGAGCCTAAAACGGTACATTTGTTCCACCAAATTTGAGTGCCTAGTTGCCGTGATTGCATAACAGGTCTTCATTTATCAAAGTGCTTGTTCGAAGAATGGTAAACATTTTTTTTCTGGTACCGATCAATAGAAGCAGTAGAGAGTATCATGTTTATCTAATAGCTCAAAAAATGCTTCCATAATTTAACTACTCGCGCGCTTTCCGTAGAGGTCTTAAAGAACTGGCGGAAAACGTCGGATCAGTCACGATGCTGCACTAACCTGGGAGGAGAATATTGTTTCGAGTTAAACATAAGTAGGCGTAGAGGAAGTTAGCAAGAATTAAGATTCAAATGAAGAGACGTGTGTTCTTGCACTATTTTAGTATCATTATTAATGACTATGGATGCCAAAGTACTTTAAAAACCTAATATAAGTTAAGGGGGTTAAAAGCTTGCACAAGGGCTAGCTAAACCACTAAAACATAAACATATTGTATTTGTCCGGTCCCTATGGTTCAGTAGCACTGACGTAGGTAAGGTACTATCCCAGTTCAAGTAAGTTCGTGGACCTTTTCTCGTCCATCGACAAATCCAGTATTTGTTTAAGTGGCAAGGTCTAATTAATAATCTGCAGAACCAATGATACGCAATGTACATGGCTAATTATATTGGTAAGGAAAGTAGTCTGTAAACAATACTAACATACAGTCTGCCTCATTGTCGCCATCGTGTCAATATTCAAGGAACCTCCACTCTTACAAAACAATTCACGCTAAATTGTTGGAAATAATTACTAGATTCCAAATTTTGTTTTGAAACGTGGATATAACATTTAAGAGTACAAAAAAATCGATGTCATCATCGCCTTTTTCCGCTTTTAAATTTTCCGGCGCGGCCGTTTTGAATTTGATGACGTGTAATGGTTGCAGCTATTGACGGGAAGCAAATGAAGCAGACAATCCTTTGTGTTTAACAATAGACAACCATTACACCAAAATGGCCGCACCCGGGAGATTTAAAAGAGAAAATAGGCAAAAATTATGTCGGTGTTGTTTTTGTACACTCAAATGTTTCATCCACGTTTTTAAAGCAAAATTTGAAATCTGGTAATTATTGCCTACAATTTAGCGCCATGCAATTTGTTGTGAGAGTAGAGGTTCCCTTTCAGAGTAACTGGTGGATGTGAATTTGTTTTTATCTTGTGTTTGCCTGCTGAACATGTCCTTGATACAGCATGCAGCTAATTCACTAAACGCAGTAGACAAAGTTAACAAGAATGTAGAATCCACTAGGTATGGTAAAATCTTGCTACATTTAGTATGGTCGGAATCAAACCTTAAGGTGCGACTTCAGGTGAATTGGAGTGAAATTTTAAGGGCTACTGAAGGTTGCTGGGGAACTGTTTTGGTGTCCATCTACTAATTTTCCACTTCAAATAACAATTTTTAAACCTTCATTAAATCTTCAATAATTCCTATTTCCCTAAATTTAAGAAATCCTTCTAGACAAATTATCTTTTCCCAAACATGCCCAAAAATAACCAAAAAATTCACAAATATCCCACAATACAGCTTCGTGGGATGAGCATAAGGATTTTGGATTGCTTGAAACGCGAACGAGATGTTAACGTCAAAGCCATGTCAAGCGACTTTTAAACGGTGTTTAGGCTAAGTCCCCCTTAAGTGACCCTTAAGTCGGTGTACCTAGCAGTAATGGACGGGGGCGAATTCCAATCACGTGCAGTCAGGAACGATGCACGTGATTGAGTCGTGTAATCTTAATGGTTTAAATTTCAATAACTTTTGTTTTTTTCAAGTTTCAATAATATCCAACTAAAGTTGTTCCCGTTTTTCGGATCTCATGGGAAGTACACACATCTGCATTCCATATGTAAAACAATGAATACACTTGGCACTGGTAACGCCATAAATAGAATTACCTCCATTGTTTACATTTATAACCGGCAAAACAAATACACTGCGATTACGCTTGTTTTGTTTTGCTCTGAACGCTAGTTTAATATCGTGCTTTTGCGAGAAATAGATATTATTAGGCTTATTAGAGAGGGAGGCTTATTAGAGAGAGAGAGAGAGAGAGAGAGAGAGAGAGAGAGAGAGAGAGAGAGAGAGAGAGAGAGAGAGAGAGAGAGAGAGAGAGAGAGAGAGAGAGAGAGAGAGAGAGAGCGTAAGTGTGTGCGGCGTCTGTCGGAAGTCCAACATTGATAGAGAGCTCAGAAGCTAGAAGTACTTCATACTTGAAGCTCTTCTAACGACACCCTGGGCGAGGTCGTGGGGTGTTATACTGCTGCAGTATCAATGAGCTTATGTTTTTGTTCCATAAACAACACGTGCACGAAAGTATTTCGGCCGACATTTAACACTGAGATGTCTCTCTAGAGAAGGGAATTAGAGTTTGTGCCATATATCTTTTCAAGACAACCGAAAATCAAATTTTCGAAAGTTTAATCGAGTTAATCTTTCTCTTCTAGAACATCAGTTAGGTAGAAATAGCCTCAGCAAGATGTTACAAGTGTCATATTTGTGTTTACCGTCTTTCACTTCATGTTATAGAGAAAGTACCGGCGTAACTTAGACTGATATGAATGTGTAGATCGTAGAGATCGATAGACGTATCTGGAACAGATCGAAATTAAGCGTGTTTACTTCACGTGCACTTAACCACTTCCTGCTTGAGCTTGCCCCGCCCTTGTTCCGATTTTTCTACGTTTACGTTTACAAACAGATTTCACAGTCTAACAAAGGATTTAGCAATTTAAACTCAGATATTTGTAAAATCTAATTTCAACTATTGTGATAAATCGTTAATGAAAACATGAGAGAACAATGCGTGGCTTACAATTGAGCATGGTAAGTAATTCTCGTTTGCTTTGCTTCGCTCTGTGATTGACAAACTCTCGCAGTGGGCATTTTCGCGCGCTTGGCGCCGTCTACATGTAATTACTTCGTCTTCTGATTGGTTCATTCCGCTGTTTGTGTTTGTTTTGATTGTCCGGAGAAATTGCTTTGGTTTCGGTTTTACGACACTCAACTGAAAATCCCCGGCGCTCTACATAAGAGAAGTTTCCCAATTACAATCCCAATTACAATTTATCCATGCTACACTTAGAATTTACATGAAACAAAAACAACGAAGGGTACGTATATTGGTACATCCCTGTTAAGTGCACTTGTAACATGAAATCATTTACTTACGGAGAGAATCCAAGGCTGCCGAAAGATCTAGTCTGTCAAATATTGAGTCAGTAGAATTAAGGGTGTTTATTAGTAGCTATCACGAACGCTACCGCTGCCGGAGAAAACAAATATTTAGAATACCTAGAAAATTAAGTATTACCACAGTAACACAGTACAATTCAACCGATAATATGCGTGTAAAATGTTATGCTCAGGTCCCAGCAAGATGATTAATTTTTAAATCTGTTAAGAAAACTAACTTCACACATTTCAGCAGATTGACTATTGACGCCGACTGGTGCAATGCGAAGTTGAATTTTATTTAGTTTGCTACATCGTAGTTTTCTAATCATTTTAATGAAAGGATTCTTATGGTTTGAAAAAAAAAATAATGTCAGGAAAACTGTAGGTAAAATCAATGAATCAATACAGAACTCACATGCAGTCAAAGTCGCGTTCTCGTTGCGCCGGTAAAATTTGAGCTAGCATGAGCAAGAATGGAGAATTAGTGTCGGATGGAGGACTAGCGACATGCTCTGGAATTTTTGTAAGTGTTAAAAATGCTCACGAGGCCTTCAGTCAGAGGTACCCAACAAGCCAAATCAACCAAAAGCTGTAGAAAGGCATTTTTAACTACCTTGTGGTGTTTGAAGTCTGTTTAAAGTGATGTTTTCGTAAGCTTGAAGAAGTTCATCCGTGTTCAGATTCCCTAGCTGAAAGTTTAATTGCCCGAAAATGTTAGGGAACAAAATCTTCCTTTGAGAAAATGCAAGCTGAAATGAACTTTCCACGAGGTTTCTAGGGAACTATTGACTTTCCGAAAATGCTAGCCGGCTGACGTTTTTGGCTTCCAAAAACAGCAATTATCACCTTTCCGAAAATCTCACGGACTATGATTTCCCCACTGCGAATCTTTTAGGTCACGTTTTAGTTACGAAAATCCGAGTGCACTCTTTAATCGACGCCGAAATCCCAAGGCGAATTACCTTTCACCGAACAGATATCTACCGAAACTTGTCGTTGGGTGCCCCTGTTCAGTTGCACAAGAAACTATACTCACCAAGAAACGAGGAGAAAGCGGTCTATGAAGGCATGCTGCGAACCAAAACACCAACCAGCAGATAAGCCTGATTAACGACTACGGTAGGTACTGATATCAGACACCGCCTGCAATTAAAAGCAAAATTTACAGCGGACATCTTTTAAAAATAGGTCTACAAGGCTTTTTCCCCCCCGAGTAACTGTTTTGTTCTGAAATATCAAATGATAGCCTTTATGTTACAGACCTCTACCTGAAAAAGATGTAAAGTCTTGTCGAAAGGAACTGTAATTGTGTAAAAAGTTCACAATTACATAACCTGTTCAAAGGTAACATAAGCGCGCCTTTTTTATTATCCTCGAGCGAGTATCAAGCTGAAATAATGCATCAGCTAATAAAGCGTTTTCAGTGTTATTACAGTTCTTCACAGGGGGCCAAGCTGACTTCCCGATGTGGTGATAAGAAAGCGGTGACTCGAATTCGTAGCGCTTTTGTCATTTGTCAGGGAAACTTGTACTAAGGTTATCTCAAAACATAGCCAGAAATATAGAATTAAATTTCATCTATACCTCAGTCTGGGGTAGTCTCTGTCCCCCGTGTAAGTTTGGGCGCAATTTGTGGCCTTCCGATGGAGTTTTTGTTGCAGTGTTGTTTCTTTAAGTGCACTGAGACAAGTTAACAGCAAAACACATACTTGTGTCAAGCCTGTCTCCGAAGTCCCCAAGGCAATCAAGCGAAAGTCCTCCAGTTTTCTGGTTTTGTTTACTCTACCTTGTAACGTTAAATCAAAGCTTTGAAATTGTATGTCAAAGTTAACGCTGGGAAAGAATTGGTTGATAAACGCGCGCGCATGCGCCTGTTGACATAACCGCGGATGGCAATAAGGATGCTTTCAATTTATCACAAGGCGGCAGTGAACTCGCACCTGGGGTTAGTTTTATTTGAAAATGGACCGACAGAACAGCACGATCCAAAGCAATAGGAAACGCCAGACACCTAATAGACGCCTCGATTTGCCCATTGCCAGTTTTTTAATTGTAATGATATGTAAAGTAAAGAAAATAACTCAGATCAGACCTCTTGACTCCAGGTTTCTTAGCGGAGACAAAGAAACTTTACATGGAAGTGAAATTTCATTTATGAAATCAATGTTTTTGATAATTTCTAAAAGAAAAAGACTATACCCGACATTTTACTGGGGCATTTGTATTTTGACAGTTTTCATTCATACTGTTACTTTATTGCAACATTCGATCGACGTCTCGGTGAAAGGACTTTAATAGCATGCAGTAGCATCTCAATGGAATGAGACGGGTTCGTACTGGGAGGATAATATAATATTCAACAGTGTATTTTGGTCTCTGGGAAAAGTTAAAGTTAACGCCAAAATTTTCAAGTAGAACCGAATACAGACTTCATCTGCCCAGGAGCGCATGAGCTCCTGTCTGCCTATGAGCGCATGAGCTCCTGATCTGCCTTATTTGTTTCCGTCATCTAGTTTCCTCATGGTTGATAGTAGAGGATGTTAAAATCAGGTAGACGGTGAAGAGTATAGTTCTGTCATTTTGTTCAGTAATTACTGTCTTTGGAAAATTGCAAACAAAACCGCTGTAGTGACTTATTCATATTTAAACAGCTTGCTTTTTATTTGCGCAAACAAAGCTTGGCAGTTAGCAGGGGTTTTATCAGAAAAAGAAAAAAATATACGGCCTTTTATGTAGGCTTCTCATGGCTAATGATTTATTAAAAAGGAAAGGAAATTAATTTCCCATAGAAAAACTGTTGTTTTAAAATAGCTGGCTTTTATTACATTTTTTGGCTTGGTGCCAGTGCACATTCCACTTTTAAAATAATACAGGAAACATATGAGGATTTGAGTCGCCGATCTCCTCTAGAGGGCCGGGAAAAAAAGCTGTGGTCTATCCACCAAAATCGCACATTTAAATTGGAGCTGTTTTCGCTGTTTATCCTCCCGTACTCAGCTTCAGAATGTATTAATTAGAAGAAAACGACTGGCATTTTTGTTTATTAATACAATCAAACATTACCATGCAAATAACGTGGAGGAAAACCTGAGTTTCTGAAAAAGGTAAAGGATTTTTCTTACCATGAAAGAAGCGACGTTTTCCGGTACGCAATAAGGAGTGATTGAAGGCATAAAAACATTTCCTTTAACGTTTCTGCTGGGGTTTGCCGGGAAAAACGAAAAATTAGCTTCTTATGGTTTAGTATTGCTGACAGCAATTGCAAAACGGAAGCCGCAAACCTTTTGCAGTGCGGTGCCTACTTACATTTAAGTCAGCTAAGAACTAACTGATTAAGGTCAACACTGCCGAAGTAAAGGTTCTCATAATTTTGGTTCCTATATGCCATATGTACAAAAAAGCTAAAACTGAAACACGAGAACCAATAATCATTGTACTTACTATTCTGAAGCTTTCGCAAAAATTTTAAAGTGAGCTGTTTTGTGTCCGCTGAACGGAAAGCGTACGACATAAAATGTGACTTATTTGTTGTATTTGCATACAATCTCGTGACAATTTGTTTAGTGTTTAAAACATCCCATGAAAATCCTCGCCAACGCACGGCCCTTGAATTTTGAAGTATCGTTTTGCATAACAAAAACAGAATATCAATACTGTGGCACACACTTTCCGTTGTAATCGTGCAAATGGCTAACTTAAACACAATATGATGGCACGTCACATATTCGTGCTTTTATCATGCCGATCACGATACTCCAAAATTGCTTTTACATACTCTTTGTTGTAAAAACAAAACAAACTGATTATTGCGATATTCAGATTTAAAAGCAGGTATCTTGCTAAAACAGTGAATTCGAAGTGAGTCATTGGGGACAAATGAGCAAGAAAAGGTCCAGAATAGTTTACTTGTTTGCTTCCGCTTTTCTTGTGCACACGTGCACCGCCAGTTATGGCCTTGAGGCAAAAATGTTAATGTAAAAGTCGTACGTTCTCGACGTAACACACCACTCTGCGTGCGTGGCCTGCTAGGCCTGCTATATTTCCAAAAGTGAAACCAGAGCATTAACTTTTGGCTTTACTCAGTTGTCAATTAATACTTATTGTGGGGGGAGGGTCGAATATAGGGGAGGAGTGCGCGAAAAGCGTCATCACACGTTTTAAGATAGGATAGCCAATAAGCTTTACTGAAACATTTGATATTGATTAAGAAATTATATTGAGCTGGAGTTTATGTGGAAATTATATTTAGGGCTTGGGAAAATCTGATATGATCGTCTGGTATGACGGACGTATCTTGAGAATGTCGTGCCGACGTACTTTTTCATGACATAGCTGGCTTCTGATCGTCCATAGCCAAAGGTATGAGGAAAGTTTCTGTGCACTATAAGAGGTCCGTTAAGCTTGTTTTCTAAGCTGGGCCATAATGTTAAGATTTCTATGTTGATGCTTTATTTCTCGGCGGCTTTTGTGCACCAGGTTCGATAGTGATATTCGGGGACTGATATGGCGTGGTCATGCCACAAAATTCGAGAACATTTAAAATGAAAAAAAACAAATAATTTGTTTCTCGCTTCTAATACGAAAGATGTAACTAGGACTGAGCGTACATGCCGTCTTGCTCCAGTTTTCCCACTGGGTGTGGAATTTAACCTCGCGGTAAAACAACACGCTACCTACATTTTACCCACGTGGTAGCAAAGCGCTGATGCCGTCCGAGGAAACCAATTCTTCCCCAGTTATTTATAGTGGAACGTTTGTAATTTGTCCAGATTTTAACTTTATGAAAATTAGTTGACTTGAGATGTTGTTCTTTTCCCGTGAGATTAAGTCTGCATATTCCTGTCATGCCTTTGCGCCATACATATCACTAAAACTTTCCCTCGAAAAGCTATAGTCACTGTATAGTTTTCTTCTATACTCAGGGCTGTTCTGTACTGTATTTATGGATTACCAACCAAACACATGCAGAAGAAAAAAAAAAAGAAATCGAAAACGAAAAAACGTTGGCGAACAAACAATAAGAAATCACAAGGGAAAGAGACCACTTTACATTTCTTGTACAAACTTTATGGTTGATCGTCAAATATAACACACGTCCGTGGAGCGAACATGTTACATTGGAAACCTGTTTTTCCGCTTTGAAAAAACTTCAAACAAACTGGGTATAATCTCACACTGCTAAAAATGGTCTTAAGCGTTGAATCATATTACATCTTTAAGGAAACGAAGCACATAACAAACACTGTAATCTTCAAAACAAACAGATGAAGAAAGGAAGCGGGATGTATTAATAAAGGACAATGACGTAGTCGGAAGACTTGCTGTCTTTTGTTGTACAATCAGGAAACTTGACTTTTCGGCCTTGGCTTTTTAAGTGATATTCGCTTTCCAAAAATAGTTTCGAAACGATCTTGATCTGTGTCATCGACGACGTTTATTTTCCGCTGTTGAGAAAACACTGAACTGAGATATACCGTGACGTAAAGATAGAATTTTTAGAATGATACTGCTGCCACGAAGTTTGGCAAACCTTTTCAGTGTTTAATTTATAGTGCTGCTGTTCTACCAACGTTTTTCTTCTTCTGCCTCGTGTAAACTACGATATTTTGTGTTTTTGAAACCGTTCGGTTTCTAGCATGAAAAATAAAGAAGATGAGGTCGCAGGACGGATATTTAATTTCGAACTAATATTCATGGAACCCTTTAGGAAAATGGGTCGAAAACATCACAACATTTAGACGTTTGTTTGGGGCACAGGCACAAAAAATGCCAATTAATTTCTAAAAGTTTCCCGCGTGGTTTTGAAAAACCAAGGCAAAGACTTTGGGGAGAAACATGAGAGATCCTGTTAAGCTGAAAAAGTAATCTTACTCTTGAATGGGTCGAATGGCAGTAACATATGTGGTGTGACTATACGCTGATGAAGTGAGAAGAATACATCTTGTGGACGCCATCCGTTTGAACAAAACATGAATTGAAAACAAATCCCATGGAGAACAAGGGGCGCAATTAGCCTAGTACAAGTTATTTTCTCCACGAGAGTCAAGATCGATAGTTAAATTGACCATTTGCAAAAATGACTGCCCTTAAATCATTATTTTGTTCGTATTCAAAATAGCGTTAAGTTACTAACTCGGTTTTTGCGATCAAAATTGTAAATAATTTGTTATCCCGAACGAGGTTAGTGGGACCATTTTGAATACGAACAAATGAATAATTTAAAGCCAGTCATGACAAAGAGTCTTCGACTCCACTGTATTCTCACGGAGTTTCAATCGCATTCTGCATTTCTCAGTGTTTCGATCACAAGTGACGAGACAATAGTACATCTCACCAATGACTAGTTACTAACTAAATGCGTGTTACCTTGAAATGCCTATGAAGTAATTTCTTTTTTCAAATTTTCGAAGCTTGTTGTGTCGTGATTATGAAATCACAAAAACTTGACAAAGTCAGCTAAAGCCGATTTTTTTTGCCCTCCAAAGAACCTCAAAATTTACTTAAAGTCGGTTGGTTACAGAAGCTTTTTTTAAAAACTACATGAAAAAAGGGGGGCCGAGGGGGGCACCCCTTAATCCGCCACTGCCCGTGAACTGGGAACGAATCTTTGCTCAGAACAATGGTGATGACGTAGGAAATGCCACTACACTCGTGTCTGAAGCATTTCCTACGTCACAGCTTTGTAATACGATCTTTTGGCCGCGCGCAAGATGGAGACACATTTTGGCGCCAAATTTAAAACTTTCGGTTCGACTTATTCCGCGTTGTGAATATTTTACTGCGTAAAACCTATATGTTAAGAATCAGAAAATGATAAACTATCATATTAGAACAAGACATTTTTACTTCATAGGCACTTTAAGAAAGTGCACAGAAAAAACGACTTCAGTACATGAAGAATAATAATAAAGAAAAACCGAGAGAAATAGAGAAAGAATTAGAAATAACAAAAAAAGAACAACTTAACCCTAGATAGTACTCTCCGAGCAAAGGCTAGTGGTGATTGTTTTCCAAGATGACACAACTATTTTACACAGATCAACTCAAACATTACTGAAAGGCAGTTCAACCCGAAACTAACGAGGAGTTTTACTCTCATAACTTAACTGTTACAAAAAGTGCGTCGTTATCGATAGAGGCGAATTCGAATTCAGAGACAATAATTTATTGATATCAAATAATTAGATTAAGTATAATCCACACAAGTGAATAGTGCTTTTCGATTGGTTAACTCGGAGGTGATTAGCAAGTACTATTCACCTCCGAGCAGCCGGCGCGCGAGATTTTACAATTTCCGACCGCTTGTCGGTATATTGTCACACATAAAGTAATGTTTTAGTCCGCTAACTATTCAGCTTGTGTGGTATAAACTAAAACAATTATTCACCTCAGTGTCGGTGAAAGTGGTGGATATTTACCTCCACTTCGGTGACTAATTGTTAACTACAGGCAGGGCAAACAGTTTTCGTCTATCTCCTTTTCGCTTTCCACACTCCACTAAACCACGTCTTGACCTTCCTCTTTTCCTCCTTGGTAGGGATATAAAGCTCGGGTTCCTCCGTATAAGGCACAGCCTTCATTTTTTCATTCACCGCACTCATGGATGGTGGAAAGTCTCTCAGATACCACAGTGCCTTTCTGGGTCTGCGCACGTGCTTTAACACCTCAATCTTCTGAATCAGCGGCGAATACAACTGAAAGTTGATCTCCACTGGTTCTCCTTCAACTACGTTGCGCAGTGTGAACGTCGCGCCCAGGGTGTTTTGCCAGTGGTTCTTGGCAATACAGATTCCTACAAATCTGAGCAAGGAAAATAGAGGTATAACAGTCAAGAGCAATGATAATCACGATGACGATGACGATAAAGATAACGAAAATGATAATGATAATTTCAAAAGGAAAATTAACGATACAAACGTTACATGACGTTTCGACGACCTCATGTCAATGTTTTTCTAAATCGATCTTTATCAGATAATGATAATGATAATGAAAATCTTGCGCACCGGCTGCTCGGAGGTTAACAGTACAACTGTACTTTGCTAATCACTTCCGAGTTAACTAATCAGAGAACGCGAAAAGCACTATTCACTTGTGTGGTATATAATAATGATAATGATGATGATGATGATGCTAATGATAATGATAATGATAATGATGATAATGATGATGATGATAATGATTTAATGATGATGATGATGATAATGATAATGTTAATGATATTGATAATGATGATGATGATGATTTAATGATAATGATAATGAATAATTAATGATAATGATTTAATGATAATGATAATGATAGGAAGAGGATGAAAGTGAGAAAAAAAGTTTTTAACATTGGTTCCCTGTTTAGTATGAAAGATCCTATCTCTAGTGGGCTTTGTTCAGGCATTTGTTTTTGTATTTTATTTTGTTCAGGCATAGTTTACAAAGTTTCTTGTGCAGACTGTGCTGCCTGTTATGTGGGTGAGTCCTCCCGTCATTTTTCTACAAGTGTCTATGAGCACCTGACTAGGGATAGGAATTTTCACATTTTAAACACTTGCAAAACTCAGAGCAATGTCGCCCCATGTGCTTGAGTGAGTGAGTTGATTATTCGTGTACCACCTTTCATTACTCATTCACATCACTTGGTAAAAGCTCTCCCTCAATCAACAACTACATCACGTTAATTTGAAGTCATCATTGTAAAAACAGTTTTTTTGCACATTCCTCCTTTGATCTTTATTGTAACTGTTCTCTGTGGATCCTTTGTATGAATCATCTAATCAGTTCAATAACCAAAAGTAAACATGTTTACTGCTTGGAAAGTTTTTAAATGTACCTGACTTTTCCTTTAGCAATGTAAGGATCTGCTCTGGTCACAGCTACAATGCTGCCTACAGCGAAATCTTTCACATCTAGTTTCTGCAGCCTGCGGTAGCAGTCCTTTTGCTCTAGGTATGTCATGACATCTGTTTTGGCTTCTTCAGGAGAATCAGGGAAGCCATTGGGCCAGTCCTGTTCCTTCCAGAGAAAACGAGGTTCAGGGGTTGTACCATCCAGAGCAACTTTGGCATTAGGAAGAGTCTTGTAGATCGGTTTCACATTCAGCTCTGCAGGATTCTTCTGGTACCACTCGTCAATATTTACTTTAATCTAAAAATGCAATAATTATTGTGAACACAATTAAAAGGTATTCCACAAAAGGGGCGTATATCGCTTTATTGCCTTAAAATCCAACATTCATGTATCTCTTAACTCACTCTAGTCTGGCATATAGACTAGAAATGGTGTCAGAAAAGACGTTCTGCACTTACTTTGTGATTTCAAGGCCAGGATCCAAAGGATTACATGCATGTAGCTTATGACTTTTGCCAAAATATCAAGAAATGGAAACAAAAGGATCTGATGCACAGTTGATTTATTTTGCTTTGAGCTGGTTCAGTTTTAGGCAAAAGTCATACACTAATTTGCTGAATCCAGGACCTTAAATCACAAAATAAGTACAGAACTTCATTTCTGAAAGTATATGCAGTCTGTATGCCAAAGTAGAGTGAATTTAGAGAGAGATTTGGATTTTAAGGCTAAAAAGCGATATAGGCCCATTTTGCAGGAAACCTTTCAATTATTTGCCCTGGGTTCAAATACTCCACTCCATGCTTGTGAATGCCACACCCTCCTTGCATCTTCCTGTCATTAATACCACACAGAATGCCTTTAATGTTGTTGGCCCAACATGTACATTAGCAGTAGCATGTGCAGTATACTTGTTTCATTGCATGGACATGTGCAAAATATTTCCAGGAGTTAAAGAATCCAAACAGTTCCTGAAGGGTCATGTTCACACCTGTACTTTATACTGAAACCTCAATCCTTCTTGTTGAGTTGTTTCCACAATGAACCTCAATATGAAGGCTATAACTGTGATCCGTAAACTTGTGGACTTCATGGGGAATCAGTGGGTACAAAGTAACTTGTGTAAGCTTTGGATGCACTGTAATGTTGCCTTCTACTGTCTGGGAATGGGCCAAGAATGGTGAAAGGCATGGAAATAATGGAAAAAAATGGAAAGCATGGTCTTCATTCAGATGCTTCTTTTGGGAAGTGTGGGCTACCTTTAAATAAATTACGCTTATCCTGGAAATTTGCCTTTTAAGCAAATCAATATTATTAGCCTATGAAGTTCTCACATTACTTTGAGACAAATGGCAGGCAACCCTTAAACCTCCTCTCTGTAGATTGATCCACTTGTACCCTATGTGCAAGTAGTATTAAGTGGAGCTACCTTAGTTTTCTTTTTTGAAGTAGTAATCTCAGTCTTTTCTTGTGGTAATATTTGCACATGGCTCTCGTGTTGAGTTTCCTTAGGCTCCTCTAAATAAATAAACACAGACATACGTAAAAAAAAAATAAAATGAAATAATAATAATAATAATAATAATAATCAGTTGGAATGCACTTAAACATTGAAGTATTTTTTTGCCAGTTTAAAATTATCTTTGCACTACTGTGTATTATCAAGTCAAAATGATAGTGATAAGAACATGTTTAAATACCAAGTAAAAACAATAGAACAATCACATAAGGAATTGAAGTGATGGCATGTTCTTTCAAACAAATAGTTTCGCATGGATGGAATCAGTTCGTGTGTTTAAACTTGGACTAAGTTCCTTGATAAAAAGCATCTCATAGACGAGGCAATCAATTTCGGAGTATGTGAAACTGGCTTTCTTTGAGGAGGCTTGTGTCCCCATGGGCTTCCAAGAAATGTGATTGCCTCATCTGTGAGATGCTTTTCATCAGGGAACGTAGTCCAAGTTTAAACACACAAACTGATTCCATCCGTGCCAAACCTTTTGCTCAATAAAACATTCCACACTATTTAAACATTTTCTTATTACTATCATTTTGACTTGATAATGATGTTAGCTCAATGGCGAAACATCATCGTTTTTCAACAACTTTCTTAATTTGTTTTTAAAAAATATTTTATCAGAGTTTTTATCATTTAATGTTTTAAAAAATCACTTCTTATTCCTCTACTACTGTGTATATTTGTTATTGTTGTTGTTGCTATGAGAATGAATAAAATTATATGAAAATCATATATTTGAAAGTTCTGCACTACTGCAGTAGTGTTCATAACTGTGATGATCATTCACATATTCATTCTTTTATCCACAGTGCGAATATAATATTATGTTTTTCATACACATATATTCATTTTCATTAAGCTTATATTCACCACTCATGGGTATACATGTATTACGAACCAACAAAATGACCAGCTCCCAGTTGGCTTGTTGGCTCAGTTGATAGAGCATTGCACTGGTATCGCAGAGGTAATGGGTTCGAATCCCATATAAGCCTGAATTTTGAAGGGGTCGGACCTCGGGGTGGGGCCACCCCATTCTAACTTTTTTGGGGGAGACCCGAAAACAGTGACCCCCGGTCCATGGACCCCACAACGGACCGGGTCCATGGACTACTTTATGGACCGGTCCACGGACAAACCCTTACTGCCCCCAGCTACTGACCCCCCTAAAAAACATAATGATAACAAAAATGACAACTTGGGATTTGATGTATCATTTGTCTGGATTTTAGGCCACTCGCGTGGGAGAAATATCGACTATTACGCTGCACAAATGTTGCTGCCTGCTTCACTTTGGCGATGTATGGAGGACCACTTGTGTATATCCTTGTGTATTATTTGCCTCCACCATTTCATTGCTCGGCTCATTCCCCCGTAGGCACTCTCACGGGCTCATTAACTTGTTACCATGCACATGCTCTTTCTCAGATCTCAACTCCATTTAATTTGCAAGTTGGCTATATTTCAAAGTATGCCGGTCCTCCATACATCATCGCAGTGAGGGAGGCAGTGTAATAGTCCAAATTTCGCCCACGCGAGAGGCCTATCCAGACAAACGGTACGTCAAAGTCGGGGAGGGGGGGTGGGTGCACCAGCCTAAGTAAGCTTAACTAAAACAAGAGTTCGCCATTAGACCGCATATAAATCTACGATAAAACTAACCTGCCGCAGATTGAACTCTCTTCGCTGTCCTTTCCGGTTGTGGAGTAATTTCTAAACGCTTCTGGAGATTTCGAAACACTTTTTCATCCACGTACGGAGACAGTAATTTTAGCCGAGATCTCAACCTGGACGCCATCTTGGTTTACAGCATGATTAGTACCCAAACCCTAGGCGATCTTCTGAAGCAACCGCTTATCATGCTTCTTCAAAAAGGTTGAGTGTTAATTAATCAGACTAATTTCAGTTCGCCTTAAAGAATTGCACGTTGATCGAAATTATTTTAACCTGTCTATTAAAGAGTGCATGCTATCGCAAACTGTTATTGCAATGGATCACTTTGGGTGGGTGGGGTGCCGTCTTGATGTGGCGATAAATTGAGCCTTCGATCCTGATATGGTTACATTTCATTTAAGCATACATAACATTCCCAAGGGAATGCTGGGAGCAGAGTGGTCTTCCGCCATGTTGCTTTCTTGATTTTGGACAGAAGAAAGACAACTTTTATCATATCACTGTAACCTCAGTATCTGGATCTTGATTGCTCTTTCCGAGAAGCTGTTGGACTTCACTTTGTATCATGCCTCGAATCATAATCAAAGGCGGTGTGTGGAGAAACACGGAGGTAAGCTTATGTTAGTGAAACGATAGACACGACACATCATGATGAACGTTCGCGTTTACGGCTGTAATCACCGTTTCAAAATAGATGTTTTGCAACGTTGCTATAAAAATTTACCGAGGAAACGTCCATCAGTGTGAATGGTGAATATTTACACTGCATGGTCAGGCGTAATTGCATTTAAGCTAAGCTAAGCTAAGCACTACAAGACGTTAAACGTTTCACGTACGTCCACCTTAAATGTTTGGAGAAGACAACTTGATTGAAACTTACATGGTGTTAAACTTCTGTCTTTCTTCTAAAGGATGAGATCCTCAAGGCTGCTGTTATGAAATATGGAAAGAATCAATGGTCTAGAATTGCATCTCTACTGCACCGAAAGTCAGCCAAACAGTGCAAAGCTCGGTGGTAAGTGACGAACATACAGTGCAGTGCAGAAATAAGCGACCCAAAATACGCGTGTGACATGCGTCTACCCAAATTGCGCATACGTGTCTGCGTATTTGACACGCGCATCAAATGCGCGCATACACTGATGCTCATCAGTATGTATGAGCTAGCTCATTGTTCCTTTATTGTTCTTATTTTATTGTTATTTTCATTGGGCTTTTATTCCAAGGCAACAGCTATTTTCGTTGGCTGAATTGGTCTGCCATTATCATGTGTCAATGTCACAACAAACTACCGGTAAGCGGGTATAAATTATTAGCGAAATGTCAGGCGCGACAATGGACATTATTTTTCCAACGAATAACAAATAAAAAATAACATATTTTCTCACGAAGTAAAGGATAAATGATCGAGCCTTTTCTCGTTTCAACCTCGCTGAATTAGAGCTAGAGTCGAGTTCAAAAGTAGAGCGACACAAAGAGACAATAATCAACATACTCACGAGGCAATTCGCTTGCTACAAAACAGCCTTGGAATGTGTGTTGCATCAAAATCCATTTCGTTGCGAACAAAAGAATTTAAGAAATCAAAACACATTTACTTTCATTGAAAGTCAAATACGACTGTTGTAGAAATTATTGCTTTATCAAACCGAACGTGCGCTCACATCGGCAAATTTTTGTCACGTGCTAGACAACCAGTAATCTGAGCTTGTGAATGTCGTCTTGCCGTCGTCTCGTGGCGATTTTTGTTATGAAGTGGTCACGCCGCAGATTTCTATCGCACGTTTTTGGTTTTCATCTTTGCACGATGAGATCAATAAAATGAGGGAGCAGATTAAGTGCGCTTTCATTTGAAACAAAACTGTATGAACAGTGTTTGTTGATGCAGTGAATTCGCACGCTCATTGTTCTAGATCGGTGTTACGAAAACAATCGCCGGCTGGTATGGCATAGTTTCGCAAATTATGAACTGGGAACCGTGTTCCAAAACAACTATAAATGCAAAATAAATGTAGCGAATTGCGACGGCAGTGTTGTTACGAAACCATGTCAACAATGTTTGTAATTTGCAGTCAAACGTCCGACTTGGCAGTTCATCGAAAAAACCGGTTGAACTCGTCGGTATTCAGTGGCGGTGAAAGCTCGAAGCAAGTGGAATATTTAGTAAAAACAAAACACTGCAGCAATAAAACAACAATAAGATTGTAGTTGTAATCGTAGTTTCTCTCGTTTGTTTTTTCACGGGTTTGATCTTTTTCCGTTTTCACGGTAACGAGAGAAGTAAGAAAGATTCACTCAAGATGATCAAGAAACAGGGACACCCAACG
Source organism: Pachyseris speciosa (assembly GCA_016490735.1). Taxonomy (NCBI): domain Eukaryota; kingdom Metazoa; phylum Cnidaria; class Anthozoa; order Scleractinia; family Pachyseridae; genus Pachyseris; species Pachyseris speciosa. Next base: position 86,191 of record JAEMWC010001434.1, read on the forward strand.
AGCCAAATCAACCAAAAGCTGTAGAAAGGCTTTTTAAAGTACCTTATGGTGTTTGAAGTCTGTTTAAAGTGATGTTTTTGTTAGCTAGAAGAAGTTCATCTGTTCGGATTCCCTAGCTGATTCCCTAGCTGAAGTTGAATTGCCCGAAAATGTTAGGGAACAAAATCTTCATTTGAGAAAATGCAAGCTGAAATGAACTTTTCACGGCCTTTCTAGGGAACAATTTCTTTCCGAAAATGCTAGCTGATGTTTTTGACTGCCAAAAACAGCAATTATGACCTTTCCGAAAACCTCAGGGGCTATGATTTCCCCATTGCGAATCTTCTAGGCCACATTTTAGTTACGAAAATCCGAGTGCACTCTTGAATCGACGCCGAAAGCCCAAGGCGAACTACCCTCTACCGAACAGATATCTACCGAAACTTGTCGTTGGGTGCCCCTGAAGAAAGAAAAGTTGATCTCCACAGCAAATCATCGAGTATAAAACTGATCTCTTTGTCGAATGTTCCGGGGTTTTGAGGCTGGATTTAAATATTCAATTTTGTTGTGTGATGGTAACTTGCCTTTTCTTTTGCGGAACAATTAACCACAAAGCAAAGGTATAAGCCTGAATAACAAAAGTAAACACGCGCATCAAATACGCGTGTCGACACGTGCATTTCAAGACGCGTATACGCAAAAAACGTGCGTGCCCCTTGCATGTGCGTTGGACGCTTATTTCTGCACTGCACTGTAAATAACCAGTTGCATCAAGCTTGCTGACACATTCTTGCTGTGACAATAGTGTTTAACAATTCCTTATTTTATGATTTCTCTTTCCAGGTACGAATGGTTGGATCCCAGTATTAAAAAGGTATTGGGGTTATCAAATTTATTTAGCAGTTAAATGCTTTTCTATGATTGCAAACAATTACAGAATCATGGAGTCAGGCAATTCCATAATTGAATATATACAAACTTCTGCAATCACTTGTGATTGTGCGTGATCCAGAGATCATAATCACAGACAAAAACCAAAAGTGGAACCATGTTCTATTACCTACAATAATTGTCTGTGAAGAACAGCAATTTGCGATCATTTGTAAACCAACATTTTACCATAATTGTTATTGTGAGATCAAAAGTCATGCCATTTTACAGTGAAACCTGTATTAAGGTGACACCCTTGGGACCTGCACCAGTGTCTGCTTAAAAATGGGTTCTGATGTATTGTGCAATAAAAGTTAATATTATTAACTCTTTTGAAATAGTCATGTTTATTACACAGTACCACCTGAAAGTATTGACCCCTTTACCACATCATTGCCGCATGACCTCCTCGCGACATTCACTCGTTCTTTTACCAAGGAAATTTTTCGGTCAGGTTGCAATTAACCGAGGTAAAACCGAGGAAATGAAATACTGTAGTCAAGTTTAAATAGGCTTTTGTTTTCTTTGTGTTTTGGATATGTCACATTAAAATTGCACCAAAGAACATAACTGATACAAATTTTGGCAGGAAATCTTGAGCTACATTACCGCTCTAAACCATCACCCCATTAGCACACGGTAAAACCTCGTCTTTGCTGATATTGTTTGCCATGAATCCACTGCGGAATCACCGAAACCAAAACCGCAGCAATACCGAAAGCAACCAAAAGCTGCGGTGAATTTGCCGTGGTAATGCTCAGTAAAATCTGGCCCCACGATCAAGTCAGAAGGGGCTTGGGTCTATTCTCGATTTGACGTCACAAACTGCTTTGCATGCATATTTACGTGGCGCCAGATTTTGCAACTTTAACACCCTAGAAAAGTGAAAATAACTAGTCAAGATTTGCTTAAAAAGGTGCAATGCGTTTCAAACAGGTGCAAAGATTTAGTGAAAAAACATTTTTGGTGTTACATGTAGGTGCACTTTAATCAGTTTTGTTGTGGTGGCCCTTAAACGTTTATGTTGTGGTTCAAAATTTTTCAAACCAGTTTAGTTTTTGTTTTGCTTTGTCTCAGATTATGGTAATGTATCTGAGACAAAGGGCAAACTATATTAAACTGGATTGAAAATTTTTAAATGAAAGAAAAATTTGAACCACAACGTTTACATGGATGACTGTTTTGGAAGTCATTTACAGGTGTAACAAAATCATATGTAACTTTTTATCCTGAGTCAATTTCCCTGGATGTTAAAAACACTGGCAAAGTTGACAAGACAAAACTTGTTGTACTGATTGTGCTGTATGTGGAAAAAGCTCAACAAACAGGCTATGCCGTGATTCATTAATAAGCAGTTGCTTTTCGTCTTGTCAGACTGAGTGGAGTCGCGAAGAAGATGAAAAGCTGCTGCACTTGGCAAAACTAATGCCGACGCAGTGGAGAACGATTGCACCTCTTATAGGCCGAACAGCAGCTCAGTGTCTGGAGAGATACGAGTTTCTTCTGTAAGTCAATGTACAATATATTGCATTTTTTCAACACTATGTCTTGTGAAGTTTTCTTTAATCTTCAATCTTTAATTAACGTAATTGCAAGCTAATCTGGCAATGGGCTGTCAGTACACGGAAGCTCATGGTAATGACAGCAAAGGTTCGAGTAATAAATAAATATCTAAATAAAATATAAATAATAAATAAAGGAAAATTTAAATAAATAGATTAACCCATCTGAAAACGTCATTTTGACGTAGCTATTTTTTATCTGTGAAGCGACAACAATGGCCCAAGTTCAGTTTGCTTGCGATTTCTGCTAAATTTACAGCCATTTTTCATCTTTAGCGGCTGCCTGATGAGCATCATTAAGCGTGACGGTAGCTAAGAGTCCACTTTCTCAAAGAATCGAGCAACGTGATGTACTATGTTGTTGAATTTGGCTTGTTACTCGATGAACTGGGAATTTGGCCGGTCGAACACTTAGTACCTTTGGGACTCGACTATTGATGAATTTCTCGACCTACCGCCACATATTTTGGAATTTCTGAGTTCTGAAGATGACCACAAGCAGGAATTTTTGGCAATAGGTCACAGTGGCTGTAGACTGTTTATATGTGAAAGAATTGGGAGAAGGAATGGGTGCTGTCAAAAATTCTTGTCATTTCCCAGCATGCAATGTGGTCTAGATGTTGAAAATGGCGGAAAGGCCCGAATGCAGTGGAACAAAAGGCTATCTACGCTTGGGAGAAGAATATCAACAAAAAAAGTCATTTCTAAGCTAGAAAAAGGACTGAATTTCGTTATGATGGTTGAAGTTTGGTTTTTTCGGCGATGATTTCCTTAAAAAACATGAAGACAAAAAGGGGCATTTTTGTCGTTTCTCTTTGACGTTAAAAATGGTCAGTTTCATTCTTGTCCAAACTCAAAAGGCCATAATTATTTGGTCAAAATCGCTACGTTTCTTGCATTTATTGGATATCCAAATATAAAGGGCATTCCATTTCGTGCTCACAACTAACAGTTAAGGCAATATTCGTGCGATTGAGAAAGTTGCAATGTTTTGAAGCATGGGAGTTTTTTTACGGCCAGTTTTGGCCGGCACGGGTGCCAATGGGTTAAATAAGTTACTGGTCAATTGTCAATACAAGAAATAATTACAAAGACTTGAATAGAACGCAATGACAGAGTCAGCACATACAGAAGCAGGAGGGAAAGCATTGCAAATGGGGACAGTTCTTATGAAAAAAGAATATTTATGCATGTTACAGTTATAACTGTAGATGAGCAACACTAGAACTGGAATGGGTGTTGTGCACTAGCTTGTGTCAAGTAGGGACAGTCCAGCTTGCATCGGTCATCTGGGAAAGGACAGGAATTTTGATGTTTTGGTACTTTTTCAGAGATCAAGCACAAGCTAAAGAAGGAGAAAAAGATGAGGGGGAAGATCCACGCAAGCTGCGTCCTGGCGAAATTGATCCCAACCCTGAGACAAAGCCAGCTCGGCCAGATCCCATTGATATGGATGAAGATGGTACTGTACATGTAACTGATACACTGTAAAAGCATTTTGTGTAAAGTCAAGATCTGAAGGACAATGCATGGTTGCTGTTATGTTTGAAACTTAATGTACATGCAAGCAGTTGAAAAAACAAAAAAACAAACCTGGAATAAAATTTAAGTCTCAGCAGCACTGAAATCCGCCAAATGAGTTGTCAGACCAAGAAGGAGCTGATTGATCATCAAATCACCTGAACAAAATAACCAGCTCCTAGTTTGTATATACGGTATGTAGCTTTAGACTGGTATTGCAGAAGTCATTGGTTCAAATCCTGAATGGGTCTGAAATTTTTGTGGATACTAATTTTTCACAGCAGCTTACATGCAACTTGCAGGCTTACCTGTGATGATGTTTCTTGTCTTTAAAGCATTTGTATGAAGTTCAGACATGATATGCAAGACATTAATTTTGTACTCTAAAAGCATTTACATTAATTTTGTTTTTTAGAGAAAGAAGATAGTTATTTACATTTTAGTGTGTGTTATTTTTCATAGATGCGCAGCTGGAAATTATAGAGCACACCTGTCTGAGATGTTGTTTACACCATGTTGATGTAGCATTTTCATTCTTAAATTTGCACGCTCAACTTCTTCCAATGTAAACATTTTGGCTCTTTTTATGCTGCATTCTAAACCAGTTAGAAGAAGGTGTGCTCTTGTTCTCTAACAACATAAAGCGCTTTCAATTTCAAGAAAAGAAGCTGGGCACATGAGCATTGTAGCAGTGTTTCTTTACCTTAAGCTTGAATTATTTTATAGAGAACATGAAATGAAATATTCTTACTGGTTTATAGTATAGTGCTCATTAGAAGCCAAAAAATAGTATCATCTGGGAGGTGGTGAGTGCGCACATGTAAGAATGAAAATGGCACATGGTGTAAACAAATAATGCCCTTGTTTATTTATTAGTAATAATATTGTTTTACAAATGTTATGCATGTTTGTAATTCTATGTCCATGCTTAATCAGATCATAAGAAGGAAACCTGGAGTTGTAGTTCACAATACACTTCAGTGCAGTGCATTTCACATGAACTTGTTGTTGTTGGAAGGCATGGAGAGTGGTTCTCTGAGGGTTAACATTTTAGATGCTGTTCAAAGCTCACTGTATACCTTTGATTTGCAATCATCAGAGTTGGAAATGTTGTCAGAGGCCAGAGCTCGTCTGGCAAATACTCAGGGAAAGAAGGCCAAGAGAAAAGCTAGAGAGAAACAACTGGAGGAAGCCAGGTAAGACAAAAAACTGATTGGTTTTTTTGCTGTTGGAGACTTCTACCAGATAGGTGTGAGTGTAATCTACAAGTATAGGCCACAAACTTTGAAAAGGCATGGACTGATGATGAGTTCTGTTCCCATTTCAGGCGTCTTGCTGCCTTGCAGAAAAGACGGGAATTGAGAGCCGCTGGTATAGAGTAAGTGACTGCATAAAATTTAATAAACTTGTTATAGTTATGACCAATCCAAGTATCTATAATTATGTTTTGTGTGCCTTAGTACCGATTCAAGACCTGGTGGCACATGTAACTACAGTGTATGTGTTGCTTGTGAACTAAAACATTCTGTGCATGGAGAAGTTAATCTTTGGTGAACATCCTGTAATCTTTTCTTTTTAGGATACGGAAGCATCGCAAGAAAAGGAGAGGAGTGGATTATAATGCAGAAATCCCATTTGAAAAGAAACCTGCTCAAGGTATACAGTACATGACTGTATGTTGCAGTGCAAAATTGGCAATATTAACCGAAAAGCCTACATTTATATTTTACTTTAAATTCATGCAGACTGATGCATTGCAAACGACTTAATGGCAAAATCCTGAGCATCAGCAAGTTAGACAAGCACCTTTTTGCCTTGATATCAAGATTCATTTACATTTATTTCAAATACTTATTACTTTTAAAGTGGTTTGGTCTCTTGCTCCCACCTACATGTACACTGTACACTATATTGCTAGGACTGCTCATGGCCTACACACTATCACACTGTTTAAGAACAACCACTCACATCTACTGGTAGTTCCTAATTGTAGAATATAATTATGGTGAAAGAGCTTTTGCAGCTGTGGCTCCAAAGCTTTGGAATAAATCTCCAATGCAGTATAACAGGCGCGGATCCAGGATTTTGAAATTGGGGGTGAATTTTCTCCACCTCAATCAGAGAAATCAGAGAAATCAAATATTATTTCAATATTTAAGGGATAAGAAAAAAAAAAGGAAGAAGGGGGGCTCAGAAAAAGGGGGCCGGGGTGAAAATTCACCGATTTCACCTCCCCTGGATTCGCACCTGTATGAAATATGGAAACCATGGCTGCATTTAAAGCGAATCTTAAAACATTACTTTAACAATTTAGTTAATTTCTTCTTTGTTTTCACAACATGTAATTTTTCATTTTAAATAGCTATGATTCTCCACCTTATTGTAATGATTTTATATACTTGATATTTTTGTAAAAATGCTGAGACCTATTTTAGGTGTTCCTAGATTTACAGTATTATTATTATTATTATTAGTATCATTATTATTATTATTATTATTATTATTATTATTATTATTATTATTATTATTATTATATTTTACTTAAGTTTGTCTACATTTCCCTTCTAGGGCCAGAACCAAACCATGGTTCTAAGGCACTAGAGGAGTGTTTGTTTGATTTACTTGATTGAGAGGACCTTTCTCAGAATGTGTGCTGTTCCCAGAAGTCAGGCCATCTGATAGGGTGCGATAAAAAATCAGAAATTGTGCGATATTTTCAGGGTAGATTGTGCGATAAGAACGGACTATTATGCGGTAAATTATGAGATTTTTTCCTAAACTATTTTAAGCTTGTTTTACTAGGATTCTGAGAAAGAAAACCACTTTTGTGTTGCTCTAACGACGATTGTTTCATAAAGGAATAAAAAATAAGCAATTATTCAAGTGAATTGGGATAAAAATTTAATTATGATTTTCTTAGATGATCGATTATACTACATTATATTTACACTATGAACAAAACATCAGTCCATCATCCACGCAGAACGTAGAGTACCGGTGGCGTATTATTTTTCTGCTCTGTCTTTGGTAGTCAAATTTGAAGGAAGGTACGATTTGGTTTTCCCAGTAGTTGAACACGAGGGAACAGCGGGAGTTTTCACTATAAACTTGTCCATGAGGACGTCGGCAATGTACGCGAAAGAACTTAAATAAGCTTATATTTTGTTGTCAAACAACCCTTCCCTGATATAAATTTTGCTAATTTCCGATTACCACGTACTTAGAATGTGTGTATAGAAGGTTCATATGTCTTGGATTCATATCAGCAATTCTGATAGGCTAACTGAACTTGTTTGCGTTCCACCAATAGCCAAATAGGCAATTCTTTAAGAATGAAAAAACTAGCACCAGGCGCTGGACCTGCCAAAAACGAAAATAACGCCTTGAACTTCAATCATTTTTGAAATTGATGGTTTCAGAACGTTTCTCTGCCTCTTTCGAAGGTAAATTGTCTTGAAACTGAGTGCAGACGCGGAAATTTTTCAGACAAGGCATTCATTTATGGTTTATTTTTTTTAAGAATTGTGCCCTTTTTGTAATTAAGCGATTTTTTATGGATTGTGCGATTGGATGCGATTTGAGGTCAATTGTGCGAAATCGCACCATCGCATAATATCAGATGGCCTGCAGAAGTGCTGTTTTCTGGATTATTATTATTATGATTATTATTATTATTATTATTATTATTCAATTCTCTCCAGTTGTCGGGTGTTCTACTGGGTAGTGTTGATTGTGTCTCAGCAACTCCCCATAGCTTAGAGACACAACACTTGCTGCAGCAGATGAACAGTTCCAAGAATGGCCGATAATTGTACACTTCCAAGGAAGTCAGGTACATTGAGCTTGCCAAACCAGCTCTTTGCACCAATCATGATAGGTATTATTGTGACTTTCGAGGCCCTATGAATCCTTCTGATTTCAAATGCTAGTTCCTGGTACTTTTCCACCTTCTCCTCCTCAGTCCTGGTGATGTTCTGGTCCACTGGCACTGCGATGTCAATAAGACATAGTGTCCATTTTTGTGTGACTTTTGTATGCACTAGAGTAATATCTGGCTGATTATGCTTCAGCACTTTGTCTGTGTAGATAGTCATGTCCCAGGTAATCCTCACTTCTCCATTTTCTGTGATTGGCAAGGGTTGATGGTCATACCACTTGTCAGTACACTCTATCCCATACCTCCTGCCCATCTCCCAGTGTACCCGCAGGGCCACCTTGTTATGGTGCTTCCTATACTCTCTCTGGGCAAGCTTCTTGCATCCACTGACAATGTGTCGTACTGTTTCAGTGGCTTCTCCACACAAACTGCACAGTGGTGTCTCTGAGGTCTTATCTATGCTGTACTTATTATTATTATTATTATTATTATTATTATTATTATTATTATTATTATTATTACTATTGTTGTTGCTGTTATTATTAATAATAGTTGTTTCAACAGTGTCTGTGTTGTTTCTCTTGCAGGATTTTATGACACTGGTGAAGAGGAATTGCCTGACTATCAGCCTGATTTTAAAAAGCTTCGACAGGACCATCTGGAAGGCAAAATGAGAGATGACATGGAGCAGGTGATTACTGTGAACTGCAAACTACAGTTTTTTGTTCATTTCTCCAATCCCTAGCTGCCTTTCATGAACCTTATCTCTAAAACTAAATTGGTGAGCTCCAGTGTATGGAGCTATGACAAAAACGTTTGAAAAAAAAAAGGATCTGTGTTGGCAGTCAAAAATTTTTACATGAATCCCCCTTCAGTGTGCATCCTGACTGATAGATATAAAGTTCAAGTTCAATTGCCACAGTGCTTAGTGATATTATGTGCTTTACAACGTGTATTACTTATTAAAATTGCTATGTTGACAGCAAGAGAGAAAGAAAGATAAGGACAAGATGAAGAAGCGAAAGGAAAATGACCTGCCAGGAGCTGTTATGCAGATTAACAAGTGAGACATGTTGTAAAAGTGTAGCAAGCAGCATCTTATATCTCAGGGTCACTATTCCATCAAGCATACTTGCCATGAGAAAAAAAAATAGTGATCTTCGGACTATATATAATTATACTTGATCTTCCAGTGATTTCTTCCAACTGACGAACTAGTATGTATCAGACATCACCAGTATGTATGAATGAAAAACAGCAAGAGGAATTTGCATGCTACAGCTGTAAGTATGCATGCTGCATATTAAGTAATCAGCTGGTGAGTGAGGTCAGCTTTTCTCCACATTCCCTGAGGGCACTCAGATGTCATGCCCTTGATTGAATGTAATCACACGCTGCAGGCTGAACACCGACTTTGGCCATAAATAACACTGATGACAGTCAGCCATATTATTTTGAGGGTTGGCCACAAAATTTTGCTTTGTAGAAAACTGGAAAGTCAGTTCTCATTTCATAGATGACCATATTGGTAAATTGTGGCTCATGGTTATTAATGCCACAGACTATAAATGTCGCGTAGAATTTAAAATGCCGCAGACCATAAACTTCATGTAGAGGGACAAGCACAGTCTTTCATAGTTTACTGGTGAATCATCGAAATAGGACAGTTTGTGGTTTCTACACTGTAAAGTGACATATAAATATACCTCGCTGTTTTTATGGACTTTCTTATTTGTGGCCGAGTGGTTTGAGCACTGGACTTGCAATGCGGTGGCTCTGGTTTCAAGTCCCGCTCTAGCTCAGCCACGCTTGTAAATAGCCAACTGGTCTGCCTCCTACCAGTTGGGATTCTTAACCTGTTACATTTATGTTTATTTGAATTATTTGTGTCATGTATTTGCTTGGCCCCAGTAGCCTTTGTGCAAAGGTGAATCATTTTTTTCCATGTTCATTGAGTCACATGCTCCAACAATGTTCTCTTGATCCAGAGTTGCCTAATATTCATGGCTTGAGTGTTGTTACTCTTTTAGGCTGAACAATCCTGACTCAGTGAAGAAACACAGCAAACTTGTTCTCCCAAAACCACAAATTTCTGATACAGAATTGGAAGAGGTGCAGCACAATGATAATTTTTGTACTTACAATTTACATACTGCTGTTTTATGTAACATCTTCAGCATGTTGTGTATGACAATTTGCTGTTCTTATGCTTTCAGACTGGACATGCTTTAGGAAGGTTTAAAGACCTCTAAATTCAAAGGAGAAAGTTGTCATAACATGGTTGACATGTGTATACTGTCTAGTACTGATAAAGCATGTCATAGCAGCCATAACATACTTTTTATTAGATTAATTCTAACATTCCTGTTGTCAGGGTTTGCGCGCACCTTGAAAGTTCTTGAAAGTCCTTGAATTTGAAAATCAAAATCCAAGGCCTTGAAAGTCCATGAAAAGTACATTGGGTCCTTGAAAAACCTTGAAATTTGCTGTTTGACTGTTTCCACTTAGTGGAAGAACTAGAAAAGACTTAGACTTGAACAAATTTGGCAGTTATCCCTTAAACCTGATCACCTAGTATCACATTCTAAAGGCATTTTTACTGGATGGAGTGCTTGAAAAATTGGAATTGTGCCCTGGAATGTCCTTGAAAAGTCCTTGAATTTTTAGTCCAAAAAAGAGTAAGAACCATGTATTGTTTTTTACAAGTGAATCAACAAGTATTAAATTGGTAGAAAAAAGCAGTCACTTGCTTGCTCATCCCTTCAGTCAATGTCAATCTGAAAATGGTTAATATTAATTTTATGCATTTTAATTCTTGCCTTAATTAACATACAAACAAAATAGCTAACAGTAACTCTCACAGCCCATTCTAAACTTTCAAGGCTGTATTAATTAATTCATTGTTGCCAATTTTAGTACATATAATATTTAATTTAAGGGTGCAACATGGAAAGAAATAACCTGGCTAAAGGATAATTGAAAGCCAAAAAAGGGGGACATTGAGAATCTCAAAAAGGATGAAGTAACCTTTTTCGCCATGATTCAGCATCGAGAATAACTGAAGGGCTTGGGATAGCACATTAATTTCTGTGTTTTCTCTAAAACTAAGCACAAAATAGCAAAAAATATAAATAAATAAAAAAATACAGGGCAAAATTAAAAAACAAAAACAAGCCAGTATGCAAGAAATCGACAATTTTTGAACAAAATAATAAAAAAAAAACACCCAAAAAGTTCTCTTAGCACAGTGGTATTCCGAGCCTTCAATCATAGTTATCCTCTGCATTTATCACTAGCTCATAGGAGCCTTTGATTTCAGATTGTGAAGATGGGCCAAGCCAGTGAATCTGCTCGTTTATCAGTGGAAGACAGCCACATGGCATCAAATGCCCTTCTGAGTGAGTACTCGGTGACTCCTGCAGCAGCGCATGCACTGAGGACCCCTCGCACCCCTGCAGAGCAGGACACAGTGTTACAGGTAAAGTTCATTTGCCGTGACTGAGTGTTTTGGTAGGTTGGTTGGTTTGCTTCAGTTGAGTGTTGGAAGTACATGTCATTTTACTTTGCTTGTTTGGCAAAACTCAGGTCACTTTCTCAACCATTGAGAAGAAAAACCAACACAACAATCGTGACTTCCACATGCATTTTCTTGCATTATGTGCCCTGTCTACATGTAATTGTTTTGAATTCCAGTTACTTCATTGTTCTGTTTGCATTGGTCATAACTGTCAAGAGTAATAAGCACTTGGGTTTGGTTTTGGTTTGTACATGTATTTAAGTTTTTTGGTTGAGCAATGTTAACATGAGCCTCTGTCTTGGGAGATTGTCCAAACACTCCTTGCATTTTTCAACTTTAAATTAAGTTAGTATTACTAAATTTACTATTATTACAACACACAACATAAAAATTGCTCTGTTTGCTTTTTGGTTGGGTTGCTAGATATCAATTTAAAACCTATTCTTGTTACATTGATTGTTTTAAAGGTAACCCTGTTCTCTGTCTGTGTGATTTCAGGAAGCTCAAAACATTTTGGCATTGTCCAATGTCGACACTCCGTTGAAAGGGGGTATGAATACGCCGCTTAAGGAGAGTAACTTTGAGGGTGTCACACCAAGACACCAGGCCATTCAAACACCCAACATGATGCTTACTACACCCTACAGGACACCACAAGGAGAGGGCGGAGGTGAGAAAGGAAACTGTCCCAGGCAGTGATTAGAGTAACACAGTCTTTCTTGATGATTAGAATCAATAGCCATAAGGTAAAAAGTGAATAAATTTAACATAATTTATGGTTAGTCTCCAAGGAGTCCAACAACTACTGACAAGAAAGAAAATTATAACCTTATACATTGTACTGGTAGAAGTTTCCAGGGTAGTCACAAAGCGTTATTGAAATAAGTGAATTATTTTTTCCCATTTCTTTAAGTGTTGCAAAAATTTGTTTTTCTCCCTTGCAATATGAAGCTACATGGTTAGTCCTGGTGATAAAAGCTGAAAGGTTAAGTACTCCTATTTTTTGACATCTACTGGAGTAGAGATAATATTTACCCAATAGTAGCATATGATTGAAAAATTCTTGTGTTGCGCTATTGTGTTAGGTGTCACCCCACGCATGGCTGGAACCCCTCAGAGAGGCAGCGGTGGTGGAGTCACACCAGGCCGTGCATCAGTGAGAGACAAGTTGAACATCAACCCAGAGGAGGCTTTGATGGAGGAGTATGAAGCCGGTTATGGAGCGAAACAACAACGGGTGAGGATATCTGTACCACAGATAGATGTTCTGACACTACTTTGAGGTCCATACGACCATGAAAACTTTACTGAGGAATATTTTTCAAAATCAGGAAAAGGGTATGCATTATAGGCGCTGCAGTGTATAGCACTGAGACCAGGAAGAGCAGAGCCTACACGCGTGTATAAAGGTGGATTTACGCGCGTGTTACTCTCGCATTGCGCGTGGATTAGGCCTTCGTTGTGCATTTATACCATATCTTGGGCTGTGAAGAAGAAATTTGAAGTTTAAGTGTTTTTTGTAAATTACAATACATGTTTATCCCCTTGTTTCCTTTATTTCAAATTTCATTTATTTTTTTTAGGAAGAGATGAAGGCGCAACTGAAAGCAGGATTAGCATCACTGCCAGCACCTTCTAATGACTTTGAGATTGTCCTGCCTGAGGTAAGTTCGTTAGCCTGGGGGAAGAAAGGAATAAAGAAGCAAGAGGAGATATCCAGGGCGCATTTTTGGGACTATTCTGATTAATTCCATCCCAGTTTAGGAATGAAAGAATAAGTGGGATACGGTTTTCCAAAAAACCGCATATTCTGAAGCGGAATACACTTGGCGGAAGTGGCCCCAAAACAGCGCGCAGAATGTAGTCTGAACCGAGGACCTGAACCCAACTTCCGGTGCCACGTCACGTGTTTGGCTGGCCGTGCACGATTTCTCTCCGAAAGTTTTCCCAAAGAAACTCATATTCTGGTTATTCCCAATAAACCATATTCTTTTCGTTCAAGGGCAGAATGAGCAGAATATTATACCGTTTATCCCTCCTCGCCCCACCCCCCCCCCCCCCCCCCCCCCCCCCCCAACCTCCACTTTTAAAAAAATGAAAAAAAGGACTACCGTCTATTTCGCCCCCAATCTCTTTAAGATAGATTTTAACTCCGTGGTCCTGAATTCCCATCCTCCTATAATGTGTTTTGCTCATGAAATCCAGCCTTCTTGTGTATAGTACATACATAATTATTTTTTTATTGAGTTATTTTTATTTCTTTATGGCACGAACATTTTTGACAGCCTAATTTTGCAGATATGCAAGATTGAACTGAATTAATTTTTATTGCTTTAAATTTTCGAGTTTTTGGACAACACATAGATGACCAAGCAATTTTTGTGGCGGCATTAAATTATCCTAATGGAAATGTTCAGCAGACGTTTGGCCGGTTAGACTGAAGTAGTCTCTAATTTCGCCGATGGATTGTGGGGCGGGCGAAAGACGCGCGCGCGTGCCTAGTTGCGTCTCCTCGCAACTTCACGCGCGCGCGTGTCTTTCGCCCGCCGCACAATCCATAGGCGAAATTAGAGGTTTGTGTTTGTTGCAAATATTGACAGACTGATGAGGGGGAAGTGGAGGAGGCAACGGATGACAGTTTTGTTGAAGATGCTGCTGATATTGATGCAAGAAGAATGGCCATGAAAGAAGCTGAAGGTTCGAACCTTGTTTTATATAAGCTGGTAAAATTATTGGTACAGTCGAACTCTCTTTTCAACGCCTAAATGAAAAATAAGTCATAATGATAGTTTGTAGTGATCTTCATCGTGCCTTGTTAATATTTACTCGGGATACTGTAAGTATACCGAGTTATAAATCATGTTAGATTTCAGTCTATTGGCGTACTTTTGAACTTTACCAGATCGCCCTTTCGCTTGGTCGTGGGAGATCTGGGTACGAGATAAACTTCCTTGCGAACCAAGTTCAGGTTCAAGTTGATTTGTTCATAGTCTCCTACACAGCCGTTCTTTGTGTCGTCACGCAACGATTTGTGCATGATTTACTAAGAGGATGATATTAGGAACGAGAATTCCGAATAACTCCCAAAAAGTAAAACATATGTACATGTATATGCTTAGGAAAAGAATAGGTAAGATAAAACAGATTTGTTCTGTCATGTTTAGATAAACAAGGTGAGACCAAGATTCAACAGTGTACATTAACACCCATTTGGATAGTCACATTGTTGGTCTCACACTCGGAACGAATGGTTAATTAGTTATCAAGGACATGCGCGAAAAATACGGGCTGTTTTTGTTTTATTTTGCTTTGCACTCTGGCTCTAGAATAGCTCTTCTCTGTTGGTGAATTACGTACTTAGTAAGCAGTGTTTGTGTTTCAGCATTAAGAGAGATGAGGCGTCAGTCGCAGTCTGTGCAGAGAAACATGCCACGGCCATCTGATGTGAACGCTACTGTTTTGCGACCTGCTAATGTCGAGCCACCTCTCACGGGACTGCAAAAGGTAATGATCTGTATAATCTGAGGTTTTCAGTAGCTTGGCGCAGGTATGCTGTATCTGGGGCTGACGGTTCCCTCCTCTCGAATTGTACCACTTGCAAGCAGTGGAGGCTCTCTATAGGGTTTTAATATCGATTATCACCATCTTCAAACAATTGTAGTACCCTTGCATTAAATTAGTGAGATATTCATTTTATTCTACTCAGTTTGAGCTTGAAAATGGCGTCATGACGACTCCGAAACGTCGGTCGAATTTTTTTAGTTTTACCTGCTTGTGATACTCAATTGAGTGTCGTTAAGCCAAAACCAAATTAATTACTCTATCATTCAATCATTTTCTAAGAACAAATTGATCATGGAAAATGCTTCCTTATCTAGCGGTCTACGGAAGCTTTGTCCGCTCCACTTGCGGTATTAGTGGAAGCTACAAGTATTTGGGAGGCATATTTATCAGTGCTTCAAAGTTTTTAAGGCTTGTTGTATTGAGTGTACCAAGCCGACAAGCGTTTCGTTTCTGCGTCACAACACTTATTACCCAGCCACAATACCAGGGGTGGTGAATGGTTCTTCGAAAAATACGCCATTTATCGCAAACTTTTTGTCCAATTTCACGGATCTTGCCGTCTCGATTTTTTTCGCAACTTCGTCTCGGAGTCTCGATTTCTTTTGCAAGGCTAAGAAGGTCTCGGGCCCACAGAAAATATGTTAGCCTCTCTGTCTCGCAAAGTCTCGGATTTACCATTCGCCATACCTGCTACCGTACTTCTGACATTGGGGTTCGGTTGAGAACATCTTGTTGCAGCAATGGTGCTGGGTATTGTACAGGCAAAAGCTTGGCAGCTTGCTACTCAGTTTGTATTGACTGGCTACTGTAAAAGCACAAGCTAAGCATGCTGTATTGTTTTTCAGGCAGAAGAACTCATCAAGCGTGAGATGGTAACCATGATCAGAAACGACTTAATCAATCATCCGACAGCTCTACAGATTGAAAATTTAACGCACAAGAAGACCAAAAATACCGCGCAGGCCATCATCACCGCTAATCGCGCCGCGCTGGAAAGCGAACCTCTGGAAACCTTCACAGAAAAGGAGATTGCTACTGCACGGGAGCTGCTGGGCAGGGAAATGGAGTTCGTGAAGTCTAAAATGGCGCATGGAGATCTCCCCATTGAAAGCTATACTAAAGTATGGGAGGAGTGTTATGCACAGGTAGGGTCCAAAAATACTGACTTTTACTTTTCTCGGTTGATAGAAATACAAGGCTGAGAAAGTGACGCAAGGGAGTTTGATCACGGTAGCTTTTCCTTCGTTTATGCCCTTCACTGTGCTGAGTAAAGGCGAATAAATATGAGTAACTTACACCCATCCGCTAGGCAAGTTGTCTCTTCTGGAAAAAAAAATACTTCAATGAACGGTCAAGAATGGTTTCTCTTTTAAGTCAATGTCAAACAGCAACGAACAGAAATAACGTCAGTATCGCGTCTAAATGGTTGACTCCACCGGCGAAGAAAGAGGTGAAACTAATCTAATTGTATATCCTGTCTTTTTGCAGGTTTTGTTTTTACCGACGCAGCAGCGGTACACCAGAGCAGCTTTAGCCAGCAAAAAAGACAGACTTGAATCCTTGGAGAAACGCCTTGAGGTGAGTTCATGCTTTATCGCTCCCAATGCGACGCGTGTGCTGTTTTTTCCATTTAGAACCGTAACAGCCTGATCCTGTGTGTGGACATTTGATGAGCCCACCGTTCTATACTGGATGTGTTGCTAAGCGACGCGACTACCTTTTATGGGGCAAAGGTCGGGTTACAACTTCAAATGGCTTTGCGCTTCTACAAAGAGATGGGTATCGCGCAAATTTTACCTCCTCCAATCAGCTTTTAAGCCTACATCCGGCGAAAGTATGAAAAAAAAAAAAAAAAAAAAGAACATTGACTTCTTTTTTTTCTTAAACGGCTCAGCAGAGAATGCTTATCTTTTCATCTGCGTATACTTCTGGCCCCGGTTCCTGGAAAGCCGATTAAACTACCCCCCGATTAAGGGTTAATTCAAGATTAAATTTCTTAATCTGTGGATAACTAATCAGGAAATAAAAAGGCGTTCCTCAAAACAGATTTATCCTTCGATTAACTATCCCTCGATTAAACTCGGAATAAACCAGTCAGACCGGTTATCCACAAGCAAACGCGCGCGAAAATGACGATGCGCGGGAAAATCCGAAGCGAAGATGTGCACGAACTCGAAGCGTTTAGTTGTTTTCTGATTCATGGAAAGAACGGCGTCATAAATTGTATTAATCAAACCTTCTTATTTTGTCATAGTTTAAGATAAAGGTATAGTTTTCAACAAAAACAACCTCTTACGGTATTGTTAAAAGGAAACGGAATGGAAAATTATTCAGTGCAAGGCGGCGTTGGTAGTCAAGGAAAATAACCTCTGTATAAAGCGAGAAAATATTAAACTTGTAAGCCGAATTGGCTGGAATGGGTGAGTTAAGATCTTCTTGATTCTCTCAGTGTCGAATTCTAGCTACAAAAGCATTGGTTGAATCTGTATATTAAGGATGTAAAGTTTGAAGCAGCGTTGTTAATATAAATCGGTTGAATAGGTACAGAGATAAAATAAAATTCTCCTTTTGTAAACAATAAGTGATGTTAAGTTAAGTTTAGAAGCAATGCCTTTTTATTTCCCTTTAACTTCTTTCTAATGCAGTTTGTTGCAAGAATTTTATTTGATTCAAAATTTGTATTCCTCAAACAGGCAAAACGTTATGTCGAAGGGTAAAGGAAAACATGTACAGAAATGCAAGTGATAAAAAATATTTTAGTCGTTGCGTGTTGTTTTCCTCTCGCGCTCAGCATGACTAAAATCAAAGCTTTGCTGCTTATTTTCTGCTTCATGAAGCCTGTGCTAGAATAGAATAGCTATTTATTTTTAAGATCTTACCGTTTAAAAGAGTTAGTTGACGATGTTGTTGCGAATGTTTGAGCTTACGAATAACTTATCAATTTTGAGTAAGAAAAAATGTTAAGATTTGCATGTTTTGCCCGCCTTGGTTCGCCATCGTTCACTTTAGATGACTGTTTTCTACCGAAAATTCGATTTATACTTTCCTGAATTTGATTGGACTGAAAGTTCTCGGTCGTTCAAGTCTCCAAGACGTATTATTTGTGGTGTAAGTTGTTTTCCTTTATTTCCTGCACCAAATTCACGAACGGTTTATTCCGCCATTTTGTTTGTTTTGAAAATTTTATTCCGCGGTTAACGAATTAATCCACCTCGCTAGGTGTGTTAAATTTAACCGTTGGTTTATCCTTAGGATAGTGCTAATCGTGCTTTGTGGAACAGAATCTAACCCAAGGATAAATTTTATTCCTAGATTAGCGGGATTTATCCGTCGATTAGCGCCAATCGGCTCTCCAGGAACCGGGGCCTGATCTTTTATCTCGGATGTTGTTAAACGCAGGAATTTCGTATTGTCATTCACGAAAGCAACCTTACCTTAATACTCTTTCCCAACTAAGCTTCTAATGTAATTTTTAACCTCAGTGTGTAATGTGTGTGATGTGAATTTATGTATTCGTTTTCTCTTCTACTGTGTATATTTTTGTGTACCAAAGTTTGTCAAAAGTATTCAAATCCAGCGAAAGCAACTGTGTTTTAGATATTCTGCATTTCAAATTTTCCAGCTGAACCGGACTCACATGACCGAAGACGCGAAACGTGCAGCCAAAATTGAAAAGAAGCTGAAAGTTCTTCTCGGTGGTTATCAGGTAGGGATTTTCTTCTTTTCTTTTATGAATTGCACAAACGAGAGGGCACTGGGAGGTGTTGATCTGCTTACAGAGTCTTATATCCTTCCTCCTTCCCATCCACACTTATCGGAATGCTTAAGTCTCTGCGACGTTCGTCTGAGTTATGAAATACGTGGAAATGACCCAGTGCAATTCTGAGGAATTCAAACACTGAGGCTAGGAATGTGTTAGAATAACGAAAAGACATCACGTCTTTTATGCACACTCGACGCACTTAAAAATAACTTTAAAAGACAAAACAAAAACTGCGATAGTTAGATATATATTTCTCTCTTCGAGCCTCACTCGTTCGCCATATAAAAATGTCAAATTATTAATGTAAGAACCAGTGAAACAGCTTTCGTGTCCTTTGAGTTCATGTAAGTCATCACGAGATATCCTAACTCGGTGCATGGTGTTTGCTTACTTTGTCTCTCATTAGTGTTAAGGAAACGTCTGCATCGACTGTCCATTTGGTATACATTTTTTTTAATTTTCCTATGTGTGAGGCTACTGTAGATCGCGGGGAGTATGTAAACTGTTTACTGTTGTTACCAGCTATTGTTTCATCGCCCGTACTCCCCCGTTACAATCAATATCACTACCAGCTTTTCAGTCGGTTGATAACTGTTGTGCAAGTATTCCACCGAAAAGTAAAACCAGGTTATCTGAAAAAATACCCATATTAAGTGAAAATAAAGTAACGTAAAATAAAAAGTGAAAAAAATATATATATATTCCGATGCCATATTTTGTGTTTTAGAGTCGTAGTGTTGGGCTGACCAAACAGATTAATGACCTTTACGAGCAAGTTGAACAAGTTCACACGGAGAAAGAAACCTTCAGATCGCTGAGAGAGCATGAATTGAGAGCCATTCCCAAGAGACTGGAGGTATTGCTTTTTTGGACTTTGTGTTGTTTTTGCCCAGAAGCATTCTATTATCTGAACAAAACAAAGAAGAAAAGGACTTAGCTGACTACTGAATGTTGTTTACAACAGGTTCATGGTTCATGTATTTCACACTATTTACATAAAATTAACATAGAAAGAAAAGTATAGTCACAACAGATGATTACAAGGCGTTTGAAAAACATGCTTTGCGTAGGAAGGATATAGTTTTCAACTGAGCATCGAAAGTAAATTGCGTTTGCTTTGGCTTTATATTGATTGGCCAGCAAAGCTCGGGCCACTTTTCCAACCAATGAGTGGCAAAACCAAAGCTTAGCACCGGTTACATGTAATTGTTACGAATTCTGATTGGCCCGTTGCACTGCTTCGGTCTGCTGTGATTGGCTGGAGTAATTGGTCTGGTTTTGGTTTTACGACACTCCGTTGAAAACTACTCTTGAGTTTTCAGTAAATCACAGGAATTGATATTGCAAGATAAAGGACCTCTGTGAGGAGTCTTCAAGATTACTTTGAAAAGCTGATATTTGAAGCAAGATATTTGAAGATATTTGAAGCAAAGGAAGCCCAAACATCATGGTTCAGCCTTTTTGTAATTTTTTTTACCAGTTTAGCAAAACTCTTTATAAGCCTGAATGATATGATTTTTTAACACTGTTACACGCATGCTCGGAAAAACAGAATCCCAATTCCTCCTGACATGAGTCGAACATGTGCCCTTCCGATTACAAGTTCGGATGCTCTACCGCTGACCTACAGGCGGCTTTTTTTCCGAGTTTGCGTGTGACCGTGTTAAATAAATCACATCTTTTTTTTTTTTTTTTTTTTTCATTTACCACGCTACAAACTAACTATCTCACTCTCTTCGCTATAAGTAAGCCTGTTTGGCTTCAGATGGCAAGGGTTGATATAGATCGCAACTTGAAAGGTCTTTCTCATTGTATCCGTTTTGATATTTCTGTTCTCTGGGCCCAGTTGTTCAAAGAGCGGATAACTTTATCCAGTGGATAAGACAACATCTGGCGTATAACGGTTGCCTCGCAGCTCCTATAAGCTCTAAATTTCAGTGGCGGGGATAGTGTCGCAGCCCTGTTGTTTTAGGGCTGGAGTCCATTGTTTGTGTTGTTTGTTCATTTGTCTCACCTGAAGGGGGGCCTCCAATCAGGTGAGACCTTATAAGAGCTGCGAGGTGACCCGCGGATAAGCGTGTATCAGTTACAGCAGATTTTATCCGCTGGATAAATTAATTTGCTCTTTGAACAACTGGCTCCTGATGGTCGATTGTTTTTCTTGCAGTCGCTGAGGGAAGATGTTCGAAGACAAACTGACCGAGAGCACCAGCTACAATCTCGTTACGCCAATCTGTTGTACGAGCGAGACGCCCTGTACGGCCATGCACCACACCACTGAGAAATGTACATACCGGTTTGAGACCTTCATTTGTCAATTGTGCAAATCAAGACTCTTGAGAGACTTAGTTGAAACACTTGTGTTGGTGTTGGAGTGAAATTTTTCAGTAGTCTCTACGTTCTTCGCGCTATCGCTCTATCGATTTAGCTGCCCGGCTTTCGTGCTTGCATGCAGATGTGTACACATGTGGTCCAATAGATCGTTTCCAACTTGTCTTTAATCGCTTTTCTAAGAGTAAACTTAGCTTAGTGCGACCCTATTTGAGGGAAATGGGTTTGTTTCAAAGTCAATGGAAACAATTGTCAAGAAGTCACGGGCCAGGACTCACTTTGAAACAGTTCACAGTAATTCGCAAATATCATCTTGCATAAACTGTTGAAATATTCCATTTCTAAGCTATACACATTCTAACCTCTTTTTGGCCACGCTTAAAACGTTTTGATAAGCAGAGGAAGAAGAAGAAGAAGACGAAGAAGAAGCGCACAACAAAAAGAAAGTCACCGTCTTATATGTGGAGCTGCTGCGTGTTGATGCCAATCAGCATCTCTATTCACCGAGTAACCAGTTCCTGGACAGTAGACAATTTGGGTGGGGTGGCTGGGGGGAGCACTTGAGTACTTAAAGAAAAGTTGCTAAGTAACCTGACTTCATGCTGGCATGACGGTTTTCTCAGTGCTTCTTGGTGTATTTGACAAGGAGACAAGAATCTGCAACAACTTACCTGTGATTGAATCAGTACTCTTGTAAAATGTTAATGTATGCACTCAGTTGTGTACTTGTTTCTGTTTCTTTTGTTGATAACTGAAAGTGCTGCCATGTTGAGACCGGAATGATTGATCAGATTGAAAAATATATACATTTTGAGGGATTATTTCTTGCCGTTTCGCGTGTTGTAAGTACGAGCTTGGTAGTTGGTTGTTCCCTGGTCCCGTGATAAAACCTAAGCCGTCTGGTCCTTGAAGATCGTTTCACCGTTGACTTGTGACCAATGACAGATTAACAGAACTGTTGGTAATTATGAAATATTTAAGGTGGCTGAACACAATTGAAGGGCTGGGGGCACAACCGACCCAAATTTGGGTCAGTTATGCCCGCAGCCCTTCAATTTTGATAGGTTTTGAGTATACGTCATTCGTTAAGGCGTTATGTGAGAAATATTCAAGCTTAGAAGCTGAAACTTGGCAAAGGAGAAATATAGTGATGGAAGATTTTATTAACTACTAACTTTGGCACTTTCGTCTGTTTCCATGGCAACGCGGATGATCAAAAGCAACCCTAGAATTTCACCTTTTATGACGCTTACGTAAAATCCAGTCATTAGATCTTCCCATGAACTTGCACACAGCTTTCAATAAATAATTCTTATTGTTTGAAATGAACTCGAACAAATTTTAACAAACAGGTTTTTTAAAATTAAAGAATGAAGCTGCCCAGTGAAAATTGATTGCTTCACAGAATTCCTTTTTTCTACTTCTATAGATTTTGAAAAAATTCTCGTGTCCACATCAACTTAACTCATTTCTGTCCGGCTCTTTCATGCTTTGGAAACCTGCAACTTTCACAAATCCCGGAATATGGTTGAAATGAGCCAATGTGATAGCCAAATGCTTAGTTGTTTAGACTTTCCCACCCATGAAGATTCCAGGTGTTCCTATCTTAGCAATCCACATCCTCAAGTTTTTAGTCACTGCCCCAAGTGCCCCAACTACAACTGGGATAACAGACACGCTTCTGCAATTCCACATCTTTTTGTCCTGATAGTGGTCGATCTTTTCCTGTTCTTTTTGTGCTATGCGTGTATCAAAAGGACACGCCTCATCGATAATGTGGCACACTGCCCGCCTTCTCAAATTATTATTATTATTATTATTATTATTATTATTATTATTATTATTATTATTATTATTATTACAATTATTAAACTTGCACTTTCATAAGTCTGCCAGGAGCCCATGAATATGGGTTCTTGGCCAAGCGTGAGGTATATTGTTGAATAGCACATACGAACAACAATTTACTGGCGAATGGCAATATTCCATAAGGAATAAGACGTACCAAATTAGCGATTCGCATTGGGTGGGCAGACGTACGCACGGTCACGTGACAACCAAAATTTCCGAGCAAGATGGTATTTACTATTTTTCTTACCCATGGGCCGCTCCACCATTAAAATACAGAACAGCAGACCTTCGTAGGAAATAAAGAAGTTGTTTATAAAATTCACTGTTGTAAATAGATTACAGAATTCCCTGAGTTGAAAACATGCATAATATCATATAAAGTTAAGAAACATTTGTACAATATCTCTTCAAAATTTGTTATTATAGAAAATTTTGGTATAGAGCCGTGAGTTTTCATTTATTTAACAATTATTTTCCAAGTTAGTGGAATCAAGATTTCATTATTTAAGGCGGTCAGAATTTTTAACAGCCGTCTTAATAATATAATCTGATAAATAAGGCCAGGGAGTTTGCAATACATCTTTAAATTGGCAACTAGTCAAGGAAACTTTGACCCGGTTGCGCTGACGACAACTTCGACCGGGCGTCTATAGGAAGCGAGTTTGAAGCTAGAAAGCAGGCGCTAACAGCGTAGTTCATTCACCCCTGCTGTCCACCTGTATGGGCTTTTGATCGTGTTTCGTTGAGAAATGATAGCAGGCTAAGCACCCTTGTTGGTGTTCGTGCCTTTTCCTTCAACGAAATGGGACCGAGATATTCCGTTCGTAAAGTTTTCGGAGTTTTCCGACCGTTCTTCCGGTAAAACTCGGCCACTTTCCTCGCTAGAGTTGACCGCACTTAAATTATTCAAAGAGTTCGCAAGAGCGATATTTTGTTCTCAGAATTACTAGCTTGGTTGACTCGAGTATTACAAAGCTATAATTATTCGATCAAACTGGCACAAGCAAATTACTACAACTGTCCAACAAATGTTACGTCACAGGCTGTGCGTTCTGCTGCAGCCCATCAGAAATCGTAGTTCTTTCTGCGGGTACCGAGGCACGAATAACTAGAACTATAAAGAAACAAATGAGAAAGAAAGATACAAATCCAAGACAAAAACGACAGTAATCCTCATTAAGTGGTAGACTTAGCTCCGGCACACGCAGAAAGACGCAAAATCTGACTATTACACTGACCGCTTGTATCCTCTTTTCTATCGTTCTAATCTATTTCGGGTCAGTTCACAAGATGTCTTTATCTTCTTAGGCTCTTCTCATGGTATAGGCACTCCGACAGACCGATGGGATTTTCTATTTGGGACTGGTGCCGATATGTAAGAATCCGGGCAGTTCTTGGTGCATTGCGGGTAATCGCAGTCACTTTCAATGAGTGTAGGACAGCTGGCAGGGCTTTGGTCAGAGGACTGGTACCAAGCGTCCAAAGCATCGTTCAGAGTTCTGCCACCCACCCTGACTTTGAGCCAATCACTGCGAGTGAAACGTAGCAAATGAACATAAATAACGTAAATCTTCCATGAAGCCCTCTCTCAAATAAGCCCACCCTCTCTGATAAGCCTTCCCTTTTCAAGAGAGAAAGTTTTTAAGCTCCCCCCCCCGGCTCTTTTGACCCTCCCCTCCCACCTTTGCAAAAGGTAAGTATAATCGAACAGGTGAAATATAGTAAATAAACGTCTGAGGTTCGAAAATTGTGTGAGTGCCCAAAAGGAAGTTTCGAGTACGACTGTGGAATCTCATCCCCTCTAAACCAACAGGTCAGAAAGGGATTTACGATATATCCATCTTATATTTGATTACAAAAATCGGCGAGATTAGACGACGTTTCGAAGTCGGCTTGACTCTATTTTCAAGTGATAAATGTAGCGGTCGTTTTAAGTTTAAATAAAGTGGTTGTTTATAACATCAGCCAACGAGTTAGTGCGCACGCGATGAAATGTTCTAAACAAATACTTTCGCGCGAATTGAGTCTGATTGTGTGTTCAACTTCGGTTTCCTCTGAGAGTCCCCCAGGGGGGTTCTGTGTTCCCGTGTTCCCTTCAAAATTTTTACTCTGTTCCCTTGTTCCCGTCCAAAATTACACCTTGTTCCCTTGTTACTCTTTCAAGATGAAATTTTATCTCTAATTCTTTGCATATACGTCCTAATTAACCAATCTGAACAAAACAAAATAACTGATTGAAGGTCTACAGTGTTGCTGATAAATTTTGATCATTATTTCTGTGATATTTTTGACTTTGTGAAAGTATTTCGTAACGAAAATTAAAACAAATCGTAATTGTGTCAACTTTTTCCAACAAATGAAGATAAAACAGCAGAAAATCTTCTATCACCCCCACGTTTATGTAAAAAACGTAGGGCCTTATAATTTTTTGTGTTTGTTCCCCTGTTCCCTAACCTATTTGATGTTCCCTTGTTCCCTACAATTTTTTTGCTTTGTTCCCGTGTTCCCATTGCCAAATTTCCCGTGTACCCTTGTTCCCCAAAAAACCCTGGGGGACCCTCCCCTCTCGCGGGTGAAAAGCATTTCGCGGATTAAACAGACAAGCTTCCCCTGGCATTTCTTTAAAACGGAGAACTGTTTCAAAACCTCGGGGTTTGAAATTCCGTAGCACCCTTTTACATGTGTACCAGCGGCGGAGGCTCTGTGGTCTTCTCTGAATTCGCTGATGGAGATGACGAGTAGTGTTATAAACAACCACTTAATTTAAACTGAGAAATACCGTTACATTTATCACTTGCAAATGAAGTCAAGATAACTTCGAAACGTCGTCTAATATCGCTGATGTTTGTAATCAAATGTATTTCAAAACGTTTACTGCTTACATTATTTCTTTAGTAGAGCGAGGCCTTATCCGCCATCCAAAAAGCTCTACTAGTAACAGCTCCGGACTCAGTGCTGAGCAGAAGGTCGCGAAACCAAAAACCAGGGGTTGAAATATCTGGTAAACTGGCCGTGTCTTCAGCACTGCCACAGTTTAGATGACCGGGTCATTGGGCAGTGAAATTTAGACGTTCGTCTTGTCTTCTTAACATCCAAACGTTCAAATCGAGACGTAAAACAAATTAAAACAAAAAAAAACGTACATTTATCTCAAAAAGTAGGGAACGTCGTCCCGGAATTGTGGCCTGTCCCAGTTTCCATCCGAGGGTTGGGCGGAGACTGGGCAAAATATAGCGGTAAAAAATAACGAGCCCTTTGTCGCGGGTCACCATGGTTGAAGGAAAGAGCTTCTAACGGTCACGACGTTATTACGGATGCACAAATTCTGGGGAATTTAATCGGGCCGGTGGCTACAAAACAGACTGGTTTAATCCAAGGCCATTTTCTGCCTATGTATATTTTTTACAGTGTTTTTCTAGGGAAGGGAATCGTATCAACCTACGGGGGACCATGAAGAGTTCAGTACCGGAAAACCGAACAACTACGGTTTAAATTTACCGATAAACGTGAATACTTACTTTCGTGTGAGAATTGTATGAGAAAGACATGACGGCGCAAATACAGCACTGAAAGAGAGAATAACAAACAAATGTTTTTTCCCCATCATCATCATCATTATCATCATCATCATCATCATCATCATCATCATCATCATCATCATCATCATCATCATCATCATCATCATCATCATCATCATCATCATTTCAAGCCGTGAATGACTACTTGGTATCCATTTTATTTGTTGCCTGCTAATAGTTATCGGACGCTGCCGGTCATTTTTAACCATTTCAGCCAAGTCCAGACTGAGCTGCTTGAAAACGTGTGAACACTAGGAATCAAACCAACCTAAAACGGGTTTTCCACGATAGAGTACTACGTAGCCCAACCAACCCAACCGATTTGAACCAGTCCTAAAAGAAAACAGCCAAAAATTTTGGTTTATCGATAACTCACCACACTAATCCCTTAGTCCGATTGAATGATTGCTTTAGCTCTGTCACAAGATCAAGGGCTACTCTTCGAAGGTGTTCGTCTTCCTTTATCTTCTTGGGTATTGAAAATTCTCCCGTCAAGGCCAATGCTAGCTGTGCTTTGTCATACAACCATTGAAAAACGAACAGAGGGCCTGTTTACGAGAACAAAACCAAAATTATTTAGCAAGCCTTGGTAGAGTTATCTTTTTTCAAGCTGATCTGTTTCTTCATCATCGCTATTGATATCGTCAATTCAGTGTCATCGTCAATTGTCATCGTCATTGGCATCGTTTGTTAAAGTAGTTTATAGTTTTAAATCTTGCCTATAACAAGCATGATTGGACTTACAGAAAAGAAATCTACAACTTTGTCAACGCAAACTAATATAAATATAAGCCGCCTTTCGTACTGAAAACGAAATGTACTTCCTGAATAAGCTTGCCGAAGGAGCATCTCTTTTTGGGTTTCAGCGCCAATCCAAAAAAAAAAAAAAAGACAATAAGAAACAGAACAGGGTCTAGTTTGGATGTCAGATCTGCCCAGATTCTTCATGCCCTTAAATGGAAAAGCCTCGCTGACAGACGTGCAAAACAACTGAAATCTTTAATGTTCAAAACTGTAAATAACCCTGTACCCGAATACCTGTCTGATAAAATCGCCAGCGTTACTACCATCCACAGACATAATATTCGAGGTGCGCAACATAACCTGTTTATTCCGCGGCCGAACACTGAGGCCCTCAAGAAGAGTTTTCGTTATAGGGGCGTAGTAACATGGAACAGTCTGTCAGTGGAGGCTAAGCAGGCCACTACTTTAAATAGTTTTTATTCCGCTATTATATATTAGAAATTTCTTAACTTAGTTTAGTACTTATTATAGGATTTTTCAACAACGTCTGTAATTTTTAAGTCTTAGCTTTTAAGTACTAGGTTTAATGCGCACGGCTCTTTAGAAGACCACTTTTTAGTGATAAGGATCCCGTGGATAAATAAAGTTATTATTATTGTTATTGTTATTATTATCATTATTATTATTATTATTATTAATTTGACTTTCTGGTCATGCTCCAAAGGAATTATTTTTAAAAAGTGAAGTCGAATCGGGAATACTGATTTCATTTGTTGCAAGTTTTTGCGCCGAGTTTTTGACAGCTTGACTTCAAATTATCGAGACAAAGGCACGCAAGCAAAAATTTAATGAGAATGAATATATGAAAATCATATATTTAATCAAAAATTCAATCTCGGTTTAAAATGCATTCAGTGATCAAACAGCTCCCGTGCGCAGGCCACAATATTAGAACGGTACGGCTGCTTGGAACGTCCACATACCAAGGAATTGATTTTTAAAGGAAAATCAGAGGCTAACGAACTGAGAAGAAAGAAAAGTTTGAGCTAGCTTGTCATTTTGCCTCTTGTACTCACTGTGTTTTGGGGATTTGCTGTCTGTGCGGTACACGTTCTCTGCAAAGTAACATTTCCATTTTTCGGTGGGATTCCTTCTTGCGCAGTCGTCAGGAACAATCGTCCTGTTCCAGTAACTGAAAAAAAATGTAAATATACAATAAATATTTTCACATAGAGCCACACTTTTAGTACAATTCTGTCTAAAAATATTTAAAGAATACTCAAAGTAGACATTTTATTCATTGGTTTGTTTGGCTCTTAATTTCGGCCTCCAAGGAAATTTACACTTCGTCTGCAACACTATAAATAACAAAACCGATTACAACATCAGCATTCTACAGTGGAATCTCGATTTAACGAACCTCTCTATAACGAAGTCCTCGATATAATAATAATTAATAATAATTTAGAACTTATATAGCGCATTTTCCATGTGTATATGTTCAAATGCGCTTTACAAGCAGATGGAATTGGAATTTGGAAATGTTGGTTTTTGTGGAGAGGGGAAAACCGGAGTACCCGGAGAAAAACCTCTCGAAGCAGAGAAGAGAACCAACAACAAACTCAACCCACATATGACGTCGAGTCCGGGAATCGAACCCGGGCCACATTGGTGGAAGGCGAGTGCTCTCACCACTGCGCCATCCCTGCTCCCCAACGATATTCTTCAGTCCGACCTTTTAAAATGTATAGAAAAGGACCTCGACAGAACGAGCCAATCCCCTTGTCCCTTGGCATTTCGTTAAGTAGGCTCGATACAGATTTTTTGGCCTTGGGGTGTACCCGTTGAAATCAAAATTCCATAGTAGACAAGCATCGATTTCCTTGAGACTGCAACATCTTTTCGACGTATGATCAAAGTTTATTTTCTCATTGGTTTCCAAGAAACAGCTGTTACCATAGCTACAGAACACGTGGTCGGTCATTTTGAAAAACGTCAATTATCTCTGTCTGTCTGGAAGGGTCGTGTGACAAAATATTGAAAACTTGATGCTTGTAGTCTTTCCACAAAGAATCCGGTTCAATGGCAACAATTGTTTTCTAGCTGGATCGACTCTGCTGATATTAGAAATCACCAGTTTCGATGCAATTCTCTTTTAATAATGCTCAACAAAGGTAGTTGCGACTTTGATTGCTTAGTGGGAAAAAGAATGCAGCATGCAAAAGTCGGATTCAGACAAGTCAAATGATACTTACCGCATCCCATGTTTAATGGCCTGAGATGGCGCACAGTTATTTCCGCCACCCACGAGGCATTTCCTCGTCTCCGGACTATCCTCACCAATCAGGTACCAGCCGGAATCGGCCAAACCTCGGACATGGACATTGGAGCCAGCCATCTTGAGCTTTTTCGCGATTCTATCCACGTTGAGGATTACTCCTATTCCACCAGCGCTGGAACACAATAAAGAATTGAAACATAAACTTAAAGCTGTCCTCCTAGCATGGGTAGCTAAGTTCTTTTTCTCTCGACCGCGCGCTTTGTAGCAACGAGCGCCCACGCCACTGCGATAACACGGCAAGGACGGGAAACCGCGCAAAAAAGGCCCCCAGCACCCAAGGGAAGGACGTTTTAGGATGGTTTTCCAGTGCATGAATATGTTACTGTTCAGATGTTGTATCAAAGTGTATTGATTTTAACTGCGGATTTCGTCTTATGGTCTTGGACTTTTCTATGATGACCTTCAGCAAGAGATCACGTTCTCTCAACCCACGAAATCAACTCCTGTAGGCAATCGGCCCTCCCATCGCGGACCGACTGTGGATGCTGCTCAGTGCTTTTCATGGATTAGAAAATAGCGCAAGAGGAACACAAGTGGGACAACATTGACATCAAATATTCGATATCGAGTCCTGTTTAACAAACGTCGATGCTCAGCAGTGGTTGCTTCGATACCCCACCACACTAGAAAGGTGATCTTTCGTCAGAAACGTCACCAATTCCGCGTGAATTGTTTGGTTATGTTATGTTTATACCTGCTGCCTGCTAACAGTAGATGCTTCGCGAAGTAAAGACCCTCTGGTAGCAATTCTTCGATCACACCATCCAATATTCTGGTTCCAAGGAACGAGAAACGTCCTGCAAAATGAAGGAGATCGTTCAGGGGAGGTTTTTCAGCAGGTTGAACCTTCAAGACCTGCAAACTGCTAGCAGTCACTTTCTGGATATTATTGGTATTTGTAAATCTTTATTAAAACGCGGTAAAATTCATCAGGTACAGAAAGTGAAAAAAAAATTTATATTTAAAATCTGAATTACAATGATGCTATTTGTAATTGCTAATTACAACTACTGCTTCTACTACTAATTGAAATGTTACTGATAACAAGGTTATGATTGTTAACTATATTAAAACCTGTTTTCCATGAATGCCGTGCCTTATTTGTCATTATAGTAATCATTTAAAAGTGCCTTGAATTGAGTCAGAGATTCCGCTCGCCGTAGTGGGGAGCTCACGCTCACGAATACGCTGAGGGGAGACTGGGGGAGAGGGGGAGGAGGCGCCTCTTTCCAGTCTCATTTCGCTCTTTTCTCCTCGCGCTCCATTCCCACCGTACTGGGCACTGCTCACCGCGCTCAGTTGGCGGATTGCGCTTCGAATGTCCAAAAAGGGGCTGTCAGCAGTCTAAGATGATCTCTCTCAGTGTCTTTTTACTTTTCATCGTTTCTTTTTTCTCAGAGCCTAGAAACGACTAATTCGTGGCGAGTTACAATCAGTTATAAGATAAAGTTTCAACATTGAACGATCAGCATTATAGTCCTTATGCAAACACCAGTCTTCAGTTGTGATTTGAGTGGCACGTACTAGTCAAATCGACTGGAATGGTAAGTTCAGACATTTTATTCTTATCGAGAAGAGCGAAAGTCCGGTTGTAGAGACTTCTGGTAGAGTTACTCGACGAAGTATTTCAGAGCAAGCAAAAGGACCTCCCATAGAGCGCTGTAACCAAGATGCCTTGCCGGAATTCTGTATCTGCTGTTAAAAAAACGAGCGCGGGCTCAAGATCATCTTGTGCTCTTAACGAATAACAAATGGATTGCGCTGTGAACAGCAACACGATCTCTTCTTCGAATTAGCGATTATAGTTAATTGTCAAGTTGCTTTGAATTTATGATTATCGTTAATTTAGAACACTGTTTCCCAGGACATTTCAGAAAAAAAAAACAAATTTAAAAAAATTCGTATTATTTGGACTGGATTTTAACCCGGAACTACCCGGCCCTAGTAGGAACGGCTACTTACCACTAGACCACTGAAGAACAAGACGACGGTGAGTTGTATAACTAAATATTTAGTAGAGTCTTGCATAATAATATCACTGATCTACAGTGATTAGGCCTAAGCGCTGAATTTTTTTTTATTGTTAAGGTTTGCTGATCGACCTTTTCCATTCACTTTCTAAAATTATTTTTTTAGCGAGTAATTATATATGCTTACTGCAGGGTGTGGAATAAGCGCATGGATTAAATTGTTTAAAAATTGAGTTTTCTTCAACCAGCGACGAGGTGGTCTAGTGGTTAGAAGAGGGGATTAGAAAGCGAAGATTCGTAGGTTCGAGTCTTGTCCGAACACTGATAATTGTTCTTTTACAACAAAAATGCTGACTTCCCAGAATTCCTTTCAGACTGTTAGTGTTCTAAATTAACTATAATCATAAATTCAGATCAACTTGACAATTAACGATAATAGTAAATTCAGAGAGGATACTGGGTTGTGAACAGAGTTCTCTTTGATCAGTCATTAAAAAGAAAATCACCAGTCGATTTAGAAATTTCTGGTGTTTTGATCATTGTTTAACCCTTTGCATCCCGAGTTATTGCAATATTTCTGAGTAAAGTTTTGGTGATGATTAGTTTAGAGCACTAATCTTCTCCATATAAGGAGTTGCGATGGAAATAAATGCGTTTTTGTGAAACTGTGGGCTCGAACTAAGGTGTGACGTCACGCACATCAGCGGTTTCTGCTCGATCACTGGGTCAATGAAAGCTTGTTTCTCGTAATTTTGTCGCTTTATAAGTGATTTTTCGAGCCATTTTCCTCTGCAAAAGCCCTCAGGCTGGCATCATTTGTAAAAGCTGGAATGTGGGTAAAGACAAGCCTCTGAAAAAAAACAGAGGTGAGAGGTGGCTTTATACTGACTGAGACGCCAAACTTGCTGGGTAGCCAAAATGGCGGTTCCCGTCATTTTGTTGACGGATTCCAGGACCTGCCAAGGCAATTTGGGCTAGTTTTGACTGGTAAAAAGATCAATCGATGGCATATTTTGCTGGTAGCACTGGATAGCCCGACACTTATAAAAAAAAACTTTGACTGAACAGGAAATGAAAGAGTTCTGTGCTCGTGGAATGGCTGAATTTCCCAGAATTCTTTTCGGGGGTAAACAAGGCAACTTAAGATACGCGAGACTAGCTCGAATAAAGTGGCTAAGCGTGGCTCGCGGAAAACGTGAGAGGAAAAGTTCCATCCAGATACCAAGCTCTGACCTTAAGGTTTACTGCAATTGTAGAATTTTGATTTTTGGGCAAAGTTTTTTTGTTGAGATGTTGCCCACAAAAATGTGCAATTTTTGGTATTGTCCTTTGGTCAAAAGACTGGCATTTTGGGGTTTGTTGCCAAACAAACGGTGCTATGTAGCGAAATTAGGGTATTGTATTCGGTATTTTTGGCTGTGACAATTGCTTTGGCTTATTTAATTTCAGGCTTCATTGACGGGGGGCTTATTAGAGAGGGGTGCTTAATAGAGAGGGGGGCTTCTTTCAAATCTTAAACCCTTCGGTTTTGTCTTAAAATAGTTTTTGTACAAAACTCAAACAAGTGCAGAGAAACTTTATTATTTAATACAGAGCAGCAAACAGTATTATGTGTTTGAGTGTGTGTATAATTTTTCAAAAACAAACCAACTGGGCCTCGTAAAGTGGATTTCGTAAGAGGGAATAGGAGGGACCAGTTACAAAATCTCGTGTCCCAAAGGGCGGGGGCTTATTGCAAAAACCGACTTCCAAACGGGGGCTTATTAGAGAGGAAGGGGGGGGGGGGTGGGGCTTAATAGAGCTTTTACGGTATATGCGTGGTTAGGATGCAAAGGGTTAAACGCGTTATACATGGTTAATGCAGAGTGCTTTTCAAAACCACCCACTTTGAATCGAAAAAAAGAAATGGCGAGTTTCTCCATTAATTAAGAATGTATTTTATCACGCACAGAGAACGGATCAAGCTAAAGGACAGGTTACATGTGATAAAAAAAGGCTGTTTTCATGTACCACTGATAATATCAATCAACAAAAATTCATGTACTCACTTCCTGTTTCTCTGCTAGATGCATTTCCGCTCCACGCGTCGCTTGAGCAGTAGGGTATGTACCTGATAATCAGGAACGATATAGACAAAGCAGGGATTAAAAAACTCATAGGAAACCGTGAAACAGAAAAAAACCTGAGTTGTCAGAGAACTTAAGAGACAGTGAAATTTCCGTTTCTTCCGCAAATAATAGCCAGGTTAATTTTTTTATTTTGTAACTTTTCTTTAAGCGTCATAACAATTACATGAAAGCATGTTTCCTGTCCGAGGTATAAATTGTTAATTTGACAGGGAGGTGATAAAGAAAAGGGGAGGTAGAGAGAGAGAGAGACGGTTGGTTATTTAAAGGGGGGTGGGGGATTAATTGATAGGGAGGAGACGGTGCAGAAGACAATCGCTTTTTAAGCTTTGGCGCAAAGAAGACTAACATGAATGATATCCCTATAGGGGAGCTCAAGTAAGTGACTACTGAGTAAAATCCTTGGCCTGATTTCTTCATTTCAATAATTTAAGAGGCCGATTCATACAGAAATTACTGGTTATAATATTGTCACCCAAACGCTCGTTTGTTCCAATTCCAAAAGTGAGGGAATTCCTATTAGAGTACTTATTGGTGAGTTTTACATTTCGATTTGATTGCTCTATCGTTCATAGTCATTTTTAGCATATTAAGGGATAGGGAGTTAACACTGGATTAAAAAAACGTGCAGAACGAAAACACACTGTCGTGGCTTCTTTCCTTCAACGGCTTCGAGTATCCTAGGGGCACCCGAGTACCCGAAGTCCCCAGGAATCAAATTTGTATGTAAAACAAACACTGAAGTAAAATCTTACACATGGTTAGCATTCCACCAGCTTGGGTTTTCTCGTGGATCCGGCGACAATAGTCCGATTCCTAAAAAGGCAAACAGACGGCACAAAGTTATTAACAAAGCTATTCAACACACAGTCAGGAGCTCCTCTCACAGTACATTGTAGCCTAATAACTAGGACATAAGTCGCTAGCACTTTTCCCCACCGTAAGTGGTGAACAGAAGTGCGAGGTCTTGTCTGTGCCTCGTGTTTCTTCCTTAGCGGAAAAATTAAGAACTCTGCGCACTTTGTATTGCACGGTCTCTCTACACACAATCCTGTAAATGGGTATCGGATGATATTTAATTCCAAAACAAAATACTAAATTGAGAAAAAGTGTCAAAATGACATCCTGTGAAAAAACACAAACGTTTCGGGCATAGCCCTTCTTCAGTGTGAAAACCGTTAAATGTTTGCGCGACTGTAAATACTAAGAGCTAAGCGCGCGGAAAATAGGACGCGCGCGCGCCATTTATAAAAAATGAAAAACATTATTTAGGCTCTCAGGTTGCATAGTGCCAAGCCTAACAATGAGTTCCATTTCTAATTGTTTCCGTCTGACATTGACTCCAGCGAATTTCCGAACATCTCTAACAACGATGTCAGATAGACTGTGCCCAGCAGAGTTAAAGTGCTCTGCGACCGGGAAACCACTATTGTTCTTTTGGACGCTCCGTAGGAGAACAATTTCTTTATTTTTGTTCATCCTGAACATTTATCGGCTGGTACTGGTTGAGTTAAGTATAAGAATGTATAAGGAACGCTATTTGTTAAAAGTTTATTCATCCTTGGCACAACAACTAGAAATCTTTCCTCTGCTAACCTGGGTCGACAGTGGTATGAACTAAGTTGTACTGAAGTAGCCTGTGTACAGCCGCCCCTCCCCTCAGAAAAATCGGAAAGGAGGGGAGGGGCGGCTGTACACAGGCTATACTGAAGTTTCAAATTGATCACCTAACCTCGTTCCCAGGGTCTCTCCTCTTCCCGCCTCTGAAGCTCCAGGAGACGGGGAGATGAGAGACCTTGGAAACGAGGTTGTTGATCACGATGTATAAACAGCACGCACTAGCGCACTGGCCAGACGGAAGAACTGAATTACTTTGTTGCCACAGTCTTAAATTGCGAACGTCGTGCATATGCTCAACAATATTTTCACAGAATTTCTATCGTACTTCTGTCTTCATTTTAATTCTTAGCGGTAAATTGCAAGAAACGCAGTGTTTCTCCTACCTCTTTTGGTTCTCGCCCATTGCTTCGATGACATCAATTCCCTCATTTCTCGATGCCGTCTCCGACAAGACTCCGCGCTGCCACAAAACAAGCCCCCTAATAACAACGAACACACAGCAATTAAAAGCCCTGTCATTACCAACAATGATTTGCTTGGCCGTATGTGACAGGCATTTTCACGGTTTGTTAGATTCATTGGCATGATTGCCTTTTTTGCCAGCGGTCAGAATGCCACTCAAACCGAATGACCATGCTCACATATGGATTGAATTGAACTGAACACAGTGGAACCTCGAATTAACGAAATGTCAAGGGACTATTGAAATTGTTTCGTAATATCGAGGGTTTGTTATATCGAGGTCCTTTCCCATACAATTTAAAAGGTCGGGCTGAAGAATATCGAGGAAATCGATTTAAGTGTCAGACTGGAAAAGAATGGTAAAAGAACCACTTAATGGGCGCGTGGATTATTAATAACACGCTAGTAAGAGACAGTCTCTCGCCACAAGATGTAAGGAGACCGTTGACTAACTTACGTGGATAAATTTAAGATTGATCTTCAGCAGAAATTGTTAGGGGAAAAAACGGACAATTGGATACAAAACGTCAAAATTTTCGTTCCGTGCGTTAACAAAGAATAACTGTTCCGTTGATACAAAAGGGATCACTGCAATCTCTAGTGTATCGCACAGTAACGGGAAGGTCAAAAAAGGTTCTTAGAACAATTGCGCCGGGTTTGTATTGTTGGAGCAGGAAAGCAGCTTTATTCCCGGAAAACCTGTCAAATGTAATCCAGTTCTAAACACAGCCAAGTTCTTTTTTTTTCCCTAGGATTTAGACCGGAAATCGTGTGGTTAATTCGGTTTTCTCATTTAAAACATACATTTCCCTAGAACATTTGAAGAAAACTTGGCATAAAAGGAAGCGTGACAAAGCTGGCTTGACACAATAGAAACGTTCGGAAGTTGTAACAGAACCTCGTCTGGGCGGACAAAATTAACCAGATTAACCTTTGAGTCCTTTAAGGTTCCCTAATTAAGCACTATAAAAGAAAACTCTGCCCCGAAGATTTAAACTGGATTAAGGAAAGGTGATTGCAGTCTGCTGGTGGCAAAATAAACAAGTCATTTTCGTGCGAAAAGCTAAGCACTATGTTTGCATTAGAGGTCACGGCTTGGCATAGGCAGAATTGAAGCTACACATATATGTTGGGAACCCCGTAACTACTTAAAGTGAGGAATTACTACAGTCATGAAATTGCCTCTAAAATCCCAGATTTGAATTCCCCGCTGTAAGTTCACGGCCTTTTCCTTTAAACTATCAGATAATCTTGTGTTAATGCTATTCCAATTATCAGATAATCGTGTGCAAATTTTAATATAATGATGGACTAACAGATTAGCCTTTCCTATTTGCAGGTAGTTATGATCTATATTTAGCTCCTTTTCTCGCATTAATTTTTTGCACCAAAATGTTTCCAACATTTATCACAACATACAAACATTTTAACTCCTATTTTTTACTGGAGAGTTTACAATCCTAAGTTCCATTCGTCGAGTTAGAGGCTCCGACTTCCGAAGTTTTAACGATTTTCCAGTTCCTATCTTTCACAATTCATTCTGTTATTTATAGGCAGGCCGAAACTCGAAATAATTAAGACAAAACTCTCCAGTAAGCGCCTGATCCACCAACATGTGAGGGGTCATTTCACAGCGTGGGCGTTCAGAATGTTTTTTCAACGACTTACCAAAAGTAATTAGGCCATTGTTAGAAAATGAGTAGGTTTAGAACAAAAACAACTTAGTGAGTTGAAGACGTCGTGGCCAATTTCACTTTGTGAAATGAAAGATTATCGCTCATATCTTATGGCCTGTCATGAACAACCAATTTATAACACTCTGTCAAAGACATCCACTTTTCACTATTCACTGCACATCTTCGCCATATTACACCATATCTCAACCCCATTTGCCTTCCAGATTATATAACCCCCCCCGGGGGGGGGGTACTCCCAGAAAAATTGGATGGGGGTGTGCGGCCCGCTTCCTGAAACCGTCACCCTATTTTAGACCAAAATTTGCGATTTTCCCTACCCTATTTCAGATCTGATCAAAAATTCGATACATTATTTCAGACCTATTTCACGAACACGGTTGGCGTAATCAGAAGAGGCCTCATCACGGTTTCAGACGCCATCATGGCGGGTAGGCAAATGGAACACAATTCACAGTGTTTGTATCCATTTCCGTTGTCAAAAAAATTGCGTGAAGTGCCTCTTTCTTAGCAAAAAATATGTTGCTAGTTAATAGTACTAGGCAAAGGGTTTCACTGACAAAATGTAAGGGATTTAGCCTTGCCAGAAAACGTTCTCTGGGGTTTTGAATTTTCCATACATTCGTCTGTTATTTTTTCCCGGGAATTTTTCAGCCCGCGGCAAAACATTACAGACGAATGTATGGAAAAATTCAAAAAGCCAGAGAATTTTTTCTGGTATGGCTAAATCCCTTAAATTTTGCCAGTGGAACTCTTTGCGTAATACTATTAATTAGCAATATATTTTTTGCTGAGAAACAGGCGCTTCACGCATTTTTTTTGACAACGGAATTCCATTTGCCTACCTGCCAAGATGGCGTCTGAAACCGTGATAAGGCCTATTTGGGAAGGGCTTTAGTTGATGGTCTTATCGCCTAATGAGGCAGAAGTGACTTTTTCTAAAACAAAACATACCCAATTGAAGACTTGAGTGCAAAAACTATACCCTATTTCAGACCAAAATGGCTAAAAAACCATACCCTTTGGGGCTACACATACCTATATAGCTCTTATTGTCTGACACTGGGAGCTAAATGACCGACCCACTTCCTTTTGATTGTGACACATGGGTGGTCTTGCCCAAATCAGAAACAAAGCACGCTATTCAAAGAAAAATCGTTCTTTGCATTTTCTCACGACATTTCTAGAAATATCACCAGTTTTTGGCTATCAAAACGACAGAAAGCAGGAAAAGTTCCAATTGTAATCATCTTGTTTCCTGAGCATTCCCAAGGGAGCCAACATAATAGCTTTAAATAAAATGTAAGACCCTCAGTTCGCGTTTTTCTTGAAGAAGCTGAAGTACTCGTTTTTGACTTTTCAAAGTGCAAACAGGAATAGCTGAGAATAAGCTGAAAGAGAGTAAATTTTAATGGTCATTTTACGGAGTCGAAACGACAAAATTTTCCAAGCGTTTGTTTAAAACAGGGGCACCCAACGGCAAGTTTCGGTAGATATCTGTTCGGTGCAGAGTAATTCGCCTCGTGTTTTCGGCGTCGATTTAAGAGTGCAATCGGATTTTCGTAACTAAAACATGGCCTAAAAGATTCGCAATTGCGAAATCATAGCCACTGAGGTTTTCGGAAAGGTCGTAATTGCTGTTTTTGACAGTCAAAAACGTCAGCTAGCATTTTCGGAAAGAAAATAGTTCCCTAGAAAGTTCGTGGAAAGTTCATTTGAGCTTGCATTTTCCCAAAGGAAGATTTTGTTCCCTAACAATTTCGGACAATTAAAATTTCAGCTGGGGAATCCGAACAGACCAGCTTCTTCTAGCTTATGAAAACCTCACTTTAAACAGACTTCAAATAGCATAAGGTACTTAAAAATGCCTTTCTATAGCTTTTGGTTGATTTGGCTCGTTGGGTGCCCCTGATAAAATACCAAGATGTATTTTAACAACTTGTTCAGTGAAATATATTACCGCAGAACTGTAGTCAACGCACCCATGAGAGGAATTAATGAAACTGAATCGGTTTACACTTCGTACAACGGTACGCGTACGCAAAATATACGTCCGACTGAGAAGCTCTGTTTAGTCCAATTTTATGCTATTTGATTTACAGAAAGCAGAATGTTGTTTGTCTTTTTCCTACCACAGTCAGAGATGAATTAGCAAAACTCAAAGTGTTATCTTAGAATTGAGCAGCGCTTTGCTGTGCTGGTGTTTGTAAGGCTGCAGAAGACGTTGAACTCTATTCTCGGAATCAATATTATGGCTCCTGCCTTTACAACTGCCATTTCGGTTGCTTTGAATCATAATCGATGACTCCCGACTTGAGATAAAATAAACAAGACAACGCTGCACCCGGCCTTGTTGCTAGTCTCGTATATGAGACTTTCTCGCGATTCACGAAAACTTGCTCCTACGAAACACACAATTTAAATCCGTGAACTTAAACTCCGTGAAAATTTTAAGGTACACGGCCGACGTAAATGGAGAAAAGTTCGAAAGCCGAGGTCAGCGAAATATGGTGCGTGAAAACGTGCATGGCCATTAACAGCTCACAGCATGATATCAAGAACATGGCAACAACAGCTTTGTGAAATAAGCAGATCACCGAGTAGATGGTACTTTATAGCGTAACGTTTTGCCGCTTTGGGATCATAGGATTTCTTCATTCACTTTACTATCAAAAGGGCAGGACGATCCGATTAAATTTCCCTTTCTAGTACCCCCCCAACTCAACTTGCTGAAAAGAAAGGAAAGAGATATTTCCGGCCACGGTAGACAATTATTGTATGTATGGAGCTGTAGAACACGCCGAGAACACGTGCCACTTTTCAAGCGAGTTCGGTGGAGCCCCGGGGTGGAGCCAAGTGACTTCCTAGTTTCGTTTATGTTACATAACAGATATTGTGTAGCCTTACCGCAACGCGGTATCCGGTTCGGTACGTGTTTAGCAAGAGCACACGCAGCTCATTAAGCCATTAATTCTCGTTAAACATCAAGACAAACATTCACCACGCTGTTTCCCGCATTTTTGTTGCGTCAGCGTTTGGAGGAATTCCGTTAAGTGTCATTTCGTTCTCGGTGAAAATTTGATCCTTCTTCTAAATTTCCTGTGTGTCTGATCGCGTCGTAGTCATTATGCGACAAAATCTACTGGTTAAAAAAGTTAACCTCTGAGTGAATTCTAGCTATCATTTGCCACATGGCTGTCCCTGAAGAGGGCAACGCAGTATATTTCCAGAGAAAAGAATATAATTTTGCTTGGCTATTCGAAATTGACCTCCATGAGAATAAAGAAAGATCAAGGAAATAGACCTGCTCACGGTTTAGAACTGATTAATCAGAAACTTTCCCAAAGAAAGCTATTCCGATGATTCCATTTCAGAATGAAAAGCATTTTCGTAAAACCGCCTATTGTAAGTGAGCCAGACCCTTTCGCAAAAAATGCGATTCTTTCTGTCAGAAGCGCACCTGAAACTTTTCCTGGGAACGCAAGTCTGATTCGTTCATACGTCATTACAAACTTTCCAAATCGGAGACAAACAAATCTCCCTTTTCAGAGTACACGATGGGTTGACCACCTGTTCCCAAGAGCCTGTGTAGGTCATGAGAACCACTCAGGAGGCGCTATGCGCCACTTGGTCGGCCGGAAGGACTAATTATGATGATGCCAAGTGCTAACAAAGAAACCCTTTTCAAAAAGATGACAATTGTTGCTATCCATAGGACATCAGCCAAAAAATCCTCCCTAAAAGGGTACAACATACCCCGCGCAAATTTCGATACAGATAGAATTTCGACTTTGGCAGTACAGTACAAGGTCAATGTTTAGGCTGCCAAGTCTACTTTAATTTATCAGTAACCATCATTTATTACGAACTCTGTTACCTTCCAAGTATACGAGCCACCTTTTGCTGCCGTGGGCTTTTCTCAAGTAATACCTGCAAAACAATAGAAACACAATTTAAAGCTCGTTAGGACCAAGCACGTCGCTTTAAAGTTCATTATCTTCATATCAAGTATTCAAGTTTTCTTCCATTCTTTCTACCTGCAACTTGAACTCAATTGAACTCAAGGAAACAACAAAGGTGGAGCTTAATTGTGAAAAATTTAGTAACAAGGACCACATGAAAATACTGTACCAGCAATATGTACAATCTAACATTTTTAATAAGGCGAAAGCATAATTAACTCTGGATGTTTTAATTAAACTGTATCAAATCGAAGGCGCCACATTTTGAAGCAGTACTTATTACAGTACTTATTTCAGAAATGTCTCGCCCATATTTAGACATCTGGTTCTCAAATTGTGTTTATTCCCCGAAGAAAACGCCCGAAATTTGTGACTCTTTTTCACCAGCTCAACTAAAAAACATATCTGTACAATCCCATAAACTAAATTAACCAAGTTTGTTTGTGTCGTTTCAGTGATGAGTCCGGGTACCTTCCATACTTACAGTTTTGGTACTGTTATGGTGTGACGTAACAGGAAAAAGCTATCTGAGACGTCCGTGTTGAAATCGTGGGTTCCTTAGATATATAGCGGGATAAAGCTCTTATCGATATAAGCAGACTTTGCAGAATTTTCCAGAGAACATTCTTGTGCTGTTCGTTGTGTTTTAAAAAAAACCCGATGAAGTTACACTGGAACTAACATTAAACATTTAAATAAGGAAAACAGTGAGCAAAGACTGTAAAAGACGAAAACGAGATGCGGTCACGTGCAACGTGATAATTAAAAATGGTCAAATTGGGGTCAATTTCAGAGTCATAGTTATGTAATTTTACTATAGTCTTTCTATCCTTAGCAACCAGCCTGAACCATCCTGATTACCCATAAGTATCAGTTCTTGTCCTGTTTCATGGTATCATTTCGTGACTATGACTCCGAGAAAATCCCGAAATCCCTTATAACATGTAAAAAGAGCACTTGATCATTTTTATGGAAAGTTGTGCTATATAAATTTTCAACATTATAAACCGAAACTTGACTTTTCTTATGGCTTGGAATGATTAACAATAATTCTGGGCTTTAGCCAAATTCATCTTTGAGAAATATTTGAGCGTCCGAGTTAGCTTTATTCGGAGTTGCTCAAAATAAGCTTTTACAATCACCATTGAGAAAGCCAAACTTCTAACTAGGTTCTCCGTCTGTGTACGACGTGATCCAAAACTCTGAAGGGTGCCTCTAAAGGGTGACAGCGCATTGAAGATAAAGTGGTTTGTTTCACGTAGTCCTTTCTCGAGCCAAAACTGATGGCCAAAATTGATAGCGAGGAGGTGGGCGCGTAAATTTATGCTTTTCCGGTAGTTTGGCCCTTCTCGAAAATCTGTACGGAAATCCCGATAACTTTCAGCAAAGGGAAATCCAGATCTGGGGAATGTAAACGACAGCACCCCCGTTATTGCTTGGCAGTGACTTTCAAAGCGGCCTGAGGGAAAGGAGATAAATCCGTATTATGGCTTTATATATCACCGCAAAGCTGATTTGATCAGTAAATCTCGCCAGGTATTGTGTGCGCACGGTGCTATTCTTGTATTGATAAGGGTTCGTCATGTAGCAATATTTCATATCATCACTGTCTCACCGATTTGAGACAGTGATTTTTTTCGAGTGAAAATGATCTATCGAGCGCGATACCTTTTCGGCGCTCTTCACCCCAAAAGCGACATAGTCTGACAAGAACTCTGACTTTGAACTTTCGAAAAAAAAAAAAAAAAAAAAAAAAAAAACACCAGAGTAAGCACTAGTACTCCTAAAGGGCTTTCAGTTCAATCATCATGCTTTAGGATTTGGAAAACATGGTCAAAAGGTGGAACCAATTTTCAACGGCTCAACTTCGCTCACTGGCGGTACTCTTTTCACTCGTTACCCCCTAAGCAACAGAGGGCCAAAGCTAAACTACCGCTTTAAAGACGAACAAAGGCAAACAGCTTTAAAGAAGGCACTTCTCAAGATATTTCATTTCAGTGTACAGGATTACAACTTCATACACCCACTCAAAGCCAACTGGAAAACTTTGCGCCGGCACATTAGGCCCTGATCATGCACACATCACCATAGGACAGTATGGGTAGATTATAGGATTTCACCCAGCTAATCAAATGCCAAAGTAACCTTGTTAAGGGGCAGAAAAAGTGCCAAATAACAGTGTGGCTTTCACTTGCCAGTTGCCGAGAAGCTAGATTAGTTACAACTACATTACTAGACGCGTACGGGAAATACGCTGATTCAGGTGGAGAAGTACTTTAAAATAGCCCTACGCCTTGTCACACTTACCCTGCAGGACTGCCATCGTTACAAGTGGCGCCTCTGTCAGTGAGGTGGCGTAATTTCATTTCGAATACGTCTCTGGCGGAGCAATTTTGAGCGAGGTACGTGAGTTGGGCTGTGAGCTCCGCTATGGTATCATCTATTGTGCAGTCGACACTCACAAACCACAAGATCGCTCCGCAAAGCACCGCCGTAAACACACGGAACTGATGAAACAAACACACGCAATCAGTGACTGGGAGAAAATACCCGAGTTATTTGTTTTACTCGCACGCCTTATAAATAGCTTGAGTTCCATCGACTGTAAAATCAACGCGAAGAGAACTGCGACTCTCATTGAGTAGCCTGATATATAGTAGATCACATTTGTTTGTTACTCTAGTGGAAATCCTTAAGTTTGGCCATACTTTTTCAAACTATTTAGCAGTACTTTCGTCAAGTGGTTTCTTTTTCATAGTAAATTTTTTCGATGAGGATGGTATTTGTCGAATCAAATTCGCATTGTTTGGGTCACTGTGCGTGGTTGATCACTTTGTAGTTTTTTCTCTGTACTTTACGGTCACGGCTTGAACGTTCTTGTCACTGGTCAGTTAAAACGAATTCTGAGGCCTCGACACAATTGAATAAGTATACTCACGATTGTCACAAAATAAGACAAAACTGAGAAACACACAGTTTGTAGCATTCGTCTTGGTCTATGCACAAACAAAACCGCAAACACATTCACAAAGCTGCCTTGATATTCTACTCACCATTTTAGCAAATTCCAACAAACTGTGCGCTCTTTCTGGGTCTCGTTCTTCGATCAGCAAACTTTTCGTCGGGTTCAGAAAATTGAAAAGGCAAACGTTCCTTGAAATGTGTCTTCGCAAACACAAATTCAGT
This sequence comes from Pachyseris speciosa, assembly GCA_016490735.1. Lineage (NCBI taxonomy): Eukaryota > Metazoa > Cnidaria > Anthozoa > Scleractinia > Pachyseridae > Pachyseris > Pachyseris speciosa. Next base: position 130,769 of record JAEMWC010001434.1, read on the forward strand.
GGGCAGTACAGACACTGGACTTTCACTGGCAAACAACTGCACACCGCAAAGATGAGACAGAACTAAATAAAAATGAGTTGTGCGAGTTCTCTTTGTAGCTATCTGAAGTTCAATGAGGTTTTTTGATTGGTTGCGGCGACTAAAAAGGCTGGGGCTAATTGATAATTATTAAATTCATTGAGAGCATGGCCCAGATGGATTAATAAGGCCTCTTCAATTACATGAAGGGCACGCCACTGGATCACTGTTAATACTCTAGGCAATGATAGCAATAATCTTACATCAATATTTACATAGGATAGTTGTTTAGTTTATTCATTTCCCGAAATAAAAAACCCATCGCGCGCGCGCTCGAATACCTTTGGAAAGAACTCGGCGGGGTTTCGGAGAACGAAATGGAATGATTCGAATTGAGATGCTTAACCCTACTCTCTGATGCTCCAATTCATCGTTCTCTTTCGCTGAAACCAATTAAGGTAATAACCTTGTTTCTCGCGTTCCAAGCCCACTTGGGACGGCCGTCGGTTGATCAAAGAATTGTTTTCATTGTAGCCACGGGGATCAAAGAGAAAATGGTCCAAAACCGCAAAAGTCGGAAACAGGTTACCTCTAAGGGTAATCGTTTATAGAATGGTTTGGCAAGAACAGCGAGTCATCACTGAATATTTGAAAAGCAGCTCAGATCGCCAAGTACTTTCGGTACTTAAAGCAGATTATTTAATCTACGTGATTGCTTAAGAAAATACCATTAAAATCCTGTTGTTCTATGCCGTCACGAAATGTGCCGCTTGTGCAATTTACAAAACGTGTTTATTGACTTTAAGTGTGCTACAAAGCGAAGAAACAAACATGTTTGTTGCTAGTCCGTCACTCTGACACCACCGAAATAACGCGAAACTCTCGCCAAATGCAAGTGCGGCTGACCCATTTCACGATACTCCAGCAAGCTGAGAGAGCACTTAACGCGCTGAAAAGACTTGTTACAACGGATAACGACTGCCAGGCTACAGTTGCCTGAAAATCCTGAAAAACTCAGTGATAGAGTCGAAATAACATGCAGATTCATGATCCGAAATAACAAAAAAATGCGATCTACAAAGTTGCAAAAGCTTTTGAGAACAAACAATTTCGCACCTTTTTTTTTAAAGCTGGATATTTTTAGGTCATTAGGGACGATAAATACACTTCATTGAGGCTTAAACTTTTAACATTTTTTATTAAGACGTCTTTCGACATCTGATTAAGGAGCAAATCTAGACTAATAAGAAAAGGCTTGAAGGTCTCTCAGTTCTCGAACAAAGAGGCGTCACAATTTTTTTAAAACGCATGTAATTACAGATGTAAAGAACGTGTGGCGCGATTTAGTGTACCTTTTGTGGCGTGACTTAGGAAAAAACGCCTTCAATAGTTTAGTCAAGGTCCAAAGGTCACTTAAACTTCGCAGGCATGAAGGCAAAGTATGTACTCCAACGCAAACTCACAAAATATTACAGTTTTCTTGTACAACGGATACGTAAAGTATCATCTAGGTTCCAACGTTTTACTTCTACAAATTAGAACTAGAGGGTAGTGTTTTGAAATTTACAGAAGGTATTTTTATCAGACAAATCTAAGAATGGGATGGGGAAATTTCTTCTCAGAACATGCATCGGAAAATAGGTCGCATTTTGGAGAGGGGCGAAGATGAGAAAATTGCCCCTTTATGGAAAAGACTGGACTATGAACAGGAAACAGGATTGATTCGTACAGATCTTTTCCTTCTTGGGATGGAGAGGATGTTGAAAACTAATTGGATACAGAAACGCTAAGGACTCTTGGCGGAGGCTTTATGGTAGAAACAAGTAAAAATAGAAATAAGAAATATTTATTTTTAACCCACATTTTCCGGCCGGAATGCAAAGAACAAAAAAAGATATAATTAGAAGCGGCAAACAAAGAAAACAAACACAGTGAGCCAAAGAGATGTAGAACTAGTATCAATGTCATTTGACGCAAGGGATATCCTAAAAATGTAGTCGGCAACCGACTTATTTCACAATCTTTTCCATCTGGAGGTATGTTAATTATCTCAAGTAGAGCATGCGCGCTAACGGTTTATTATTTTTGTGATCAAACGACTCCCAATAGGAAGATTTCAGTGATAAAAATGCCTTCAATTGACCTGTGGATCGTCAGTTTCGAGAAAGGCTAATATATCTCACAGGTCCTCACTAAAGGATTCTTACGACAAAAGAGGTCAATTTTTAATTTGATCTTTGACTGAGTAAAATCCAGAACGATGCCACCTAATAAAGACACTATTTTGTGAGGTCTTAAGTCTCTCTAAAGTCTTTTGCCATCTCAAAACAGGTTAACCAAAGTTCCATCAAAACTAAGGCATCTATTAATTATCAAAAAAGGTTTCATCGACATCTTACGCAAGCCATAAAAGGGGGCATTATGAAAAGCCTTTCCGCTCATGCGTCGGGGAGATTAATATAACTGACGCTCCAGAAGAGAAGTGCTGTTCAATACACACACAAAAGGATATACGATTTGTAACTGAAGGCACCCTCACGGTCTGTACAGATGGTGCAAATGTAACTGAACGCAGCATTCGATCAGTATATTTGGTCACTGCTGGGTAGACTGTTGGGCTTTGCACATGCGATCGTGATTTTTGCAAGGGTGGGCACGGCTAGTCACGCTATGCGGATAAATGTTTTAGGCACAAAATGGTTATGCCGATCACTTAGACAAATGCAAAATCACGATATTTCTTTTCTCCGGTTCTTCTTTCGGATGAAGTCCTTAAAGTGCGTAAAGCAGTTGACTTATTTGCGTTGCTGTTTATTTATGCTCTGTAGGTGTTTTAAACTCACGCAGTTGATGTCTAAGTGGTTGAAAACCTTGAACCAATGGTCCCTTACGTTCCGTATTCTTGTTCAAATAAAATCTCAGTTCCTGCAGAAGTTCCGATCAAGGCACTGCCAAAAAGTAGTCATGATCAGAAACATAATCGCTTGTGATTCAGTCGAGGAGGCGAAACACCGGTAGCTTTGGAGTGCAAACTAGAATTATACCAGCTAGAATATTTGGAAAACTGAAGTAAATTCCTCAGTGCTACTCAACAATTCAGCTCAAGAATTTAATGCAAACAGTTCAACCTGGATTAGCGTTGAAAACCAAGCCGAATTTTATACAACAGGACCGAATCTAGTATGAGGCGAACCGAGGCACTTGTCTCGGTAAAAACTTTGAATTTACGGTATTTTTTCCTTCTTGTGCGTGTCTCACGAAAAATATAAACAACTCTAGTTTCACAGTTTCGTAAGCAATTTTGAGTTCCTGCATGTAAAAGCTATACATTAATTGAAAAATAATAAATGAATATTAAAGATGTTTTTTCTTTCTTTTACCGGCATTAACTCGGTAACAACTGCCGTCTAGCTACGGCCCAGTTCAGGCCCGAAGTAACGATCCTGGTATCAGAAGCACTGATCGCAACTTTTCTCGTTCATCAGCGCCACAATCCGGTTCTACTGTCCTGTGGTGTGTTTATTCTATTTTAAATTGTGATTCTAACTCTTGAGTTTGTAAATGCAATTCTAACTTACGACTGTTTATATGAAAGTTATACTTAGAAAATACTTTGCCGCACCTTTTTGTGGTGCTTCAATTTTGAAGTTCATCAGTATTACTGCACCGATACGATTCTATAACTCCTCTGTTCTTGATTGAAATCCTAAAGTACGATTAAAGGCAGGTCTTTGCTAGGCTAGTATTCTTCAAAAGAGTTGCTTGCTTTGAATTCGCAATGCCCACTTCAACAGCCAAAAAATCCTTTTGAACTTCTCGACTTGTGAAAGTGGATTAGAAAAGCTAATGAAATTACCTCGATAAGTTTTGACCCCCATAACTTGCACGAGAGAAATTAGCAGAAACAAAACACAAGATGGCTTCAACGATCGACAGAACTACCCTGGCAAGGTAGAAACTGTGGTTAACCTGTAGTTCTAGACTGGAATGGCTCGCAAAAGTCAAGATCAGGCCAATAAATTTTATAACAAAAACTATGCGCGTAAAAACAAGAAGTGGGCGCATGCAATGTTAGGCTCGTGCCTGCTAATCGGCGGTTGACATTTCTCGTTGACCACAAATGACATCCCTCAGTTTATGGCTCGTAAAAAAGGATAAACGAAAGCCAAGAATAGCCATCTAATTAAGATTTAAGAGGTGTTAGCACTAATCTCGGTTTATTAAATGGAAAATTATATAGTCGGCCTCTTTGCAATCGAGATATACCGCTTAAGCGAAGAAATCATCTTCCTTTCTCGCGCTGACCGAGGCATGTTTGTGAAGACCTGTAAAAAAAAAGAGTTCGACCCAACCTACCAACCATACTTTGTAAAACATGCGTGGTATTCCATGGAGATAAAGCAAGATTTATTAGGGAATCATCAACAAGCCGCCAAACATACCGATTTATACTTAATTGATGTGTATCTTTTTTCTCTTACAAACATAACATAATCTGACCGAAACAAAAACAAAATTAATAGCTTTTATTGGGAAAGAGGCAGATTATCTCTGTTTCGTTAAATACTGGTTTGACCTCCTCCGCCTTCTTTACTCTTCTAGATCACACCGCAGCGACGAGAAATTCTTGACTTTTTTTTTCTCCTAATGACTTGAAATAGCTTGTCATCTTCTCGCTTATATTACAGAAAATCGTTTGAAGTACAGAGTATCTGATGTGCTGAAGATACATATTGTATATACTAATGAGCCTTTTAGTTCAGTTTAATTAAAGCATTCAGTAACGTGTCGATGTCGCGTTTATCAGAAAAAAATTCAATAAGCGGCACGTACTTTGATCGAGAACTATTTATATTCTAGCATTTTTTGCTCAAAATGATGACTTAAACTCTGACAGTTTTGTCAGTTTCTTTTTTAAGAATTTTAATCTTCTTTGAAAATAAAGCACTTTGACCGAAAACGCCAGTAAATGATGGTTAAGCGTTATAAATAATGGCTCTCGAATTTAATCTCCCGATGCTGATAACTTTTTAATTAATTCTTCATTCAAATCAGTGTTATCTAAATAACATAAATTGTTTGACTGTTGGCCTCCTGGGCTCTAAAACTAGCACGAACAAGAAGTTTCACTCACTTAATTATCACAATCCAATTTACGGCCCATGCACACCTTCCGGTGGCCTTGTACCCTTTACTTCGCCTTGTTGTTTCTCCATATTCTAACGTCAATTCCTGATATCTGAAAACATTTAAACTAACCGCTGGAATGTCCCTCAGAGCAGAATAATCCACACTTTCATTCTCCACTATTTCCTGTGCTCAATATTCTAAACACACCGCAATTAAAATCCGCCGGAACCCGGCGTGTGGTCACTTGAGAAAACAGTTCCGAATAATTGCACGAGATAAATAAACTGGGGTCGTACACGCTCGCTATTTTTGGTCTGAGGTGACCTTAGAAGCATGCATTCTTTTCACTCTTTTGTCAATAAAGTCAGTCAATGGTGTTGCCACAGTAATTTCGCAGGCCCTTGGTCAGCATATCCGCGCAAATATTACGCAAAGTGCCTTTTCTGAACGGTGAAATTGTCCCTGGAGCAACGAGAGCATAATGTCAAACGATTCCTCGAAAGAAAAATAAAACTATACTCAGCTAATAACTATATAGCAACTTGATAACCAATCTTTTTTTAACATTCACTTCCATTCTGCCGACATCCGTAGCTAAACATCATGTATACATGTTCCCTTGAACTAGTAGAGAAGTTTTAACAAAAGTGATTATTCAAATGGAATTAAAAATAGGTGACGACGCTCCCTTAATATTCAAGTAGGCAGGCGAAACCCACAGTCTGCAGTCAGTAAGGGAGTGCAACATTCAAAAGATGAAAGACGCCCAGGGAAAGACGAAACCCGAAGTGAACTGTGCAGGACTGACCTTTCCATCTTTTTTCTTCTACGAAGAGTTCCTCTTTGCAACGGAGAAATTTGAATTGATACCTGCGGTTGTATTAAAGAGTACAAAGACAGTAGCAACTCGCACGGGCATGTTTATTGGCACCGCATGGAGCAGCACCAGTGGTTAACGTGTTGTTGCTTTGGACCCCTTTTTAGCTTCCCGTTAAACCTTCCCAATTTTCAAAGTCGTTTAAAATCACACTGACTACTCTGAACGAGTCTGAAAAATGTAAAAATTTTAAGGGCATACGTAAGCATGAATCTTACCAATAAAAGAACCTCATTTTTTTTGCATGTCTTAAAAGTTAGAGATAAAACTACAATAATCGCCGCCTGCCGCTTCCATTATTTTTACCACCTTGAGAAACAATTCATAAGACGGATAAAGATGAGGCTGCAACTGGACAGGTGATGGTCTCGACTTTTAGAGGCTCGTTATTATCTGTCAATAAACTGATCGGGTTATTTTCATCAAATCACTGACAGTTAGCGGGGAGGGGTGGGAACGTGGCAAATCCACTTCCAATACAAATCTCTTAAATCCTTGCCACTGTTCTTACGATTTTTTTTTTCGCATCATACGTCATTACCGAATTTCTTGGCAAACCGGGACAAACCCTTAAATCCTTTGCAGATACAAACCTAATGGAAGCCCAGATTTACATATAACGTCAGTCTAAGTGCAGTCGTATACAGAGGGCGCCCAAGCCATGAAAAGCGGCAGTTTTTTCTATAGAGTAGTGAGGACGAACTGTATTGTGTTCTCGTCGCCAGTGAGTGTAGGTGCAACCCTAGCGGTAGCTTGACCCTAGCCACAGAAACAAGTTACTAACAAAGGACCGTTCCAGATAAATTAAATCAAAGCGGTAAATACTTTCCCCCTCGTACCTACCAAGATTTCTTGCTATAGTGCAGACGAAAGGAATTAGTCTGAAGAGTCTGGGACGAGGTTGAACCAGCTGCACTGTGATCGTACAACTGAAGAGTAAAAGAAATACAAAGCGTAAACGACCTCAGAGCAATTCGCGACAGCGCTGGTTCCCCGCTAAAGAAACAACTTTCTCGGAAGAACTGAATTCTTCAGCTTAAGTCAAGGGCAAGTTCATTGAACTACTTGCAAAGATTTCTAGCTCTTTGCACCCCTCGAGGAAATTTAACGTTTCTATGAGCAACGGAAGGGCTGCTGTGTTATACATTTTATTCTATATTGTATATTATAAACCTTTTTAAATTTTACCATTATATGTAAAGCGCATTTGATCATATTTACACGGAAATTGCCCTATATAAGTTCCTTGGTGTTGTGCATTCTCCGTTCCTGTAACCTGTGGTCATGCTAACTTCTAACATCGCTGTCATGTCCTTTATGTTGCCGCTCGGTAAAATTAGATTCGCGTTTCTCACAGGAAAAGTTTACCAAGTGACACGAAAATAGAGCCTGGTCGCAGGTTATACACTTACCAATGAACCCTATAAAAATCCCACGTCGCGTGTCAGGATTAGCGAGAAAGAAACAATGACTCCCACCCACCCCGAATACCATTTAACTCTCATATTGTTAACCTTTGAAAGCTGAGTGTCCTTTAGTAGCATTGTCCTTAAACTTGAAAGGAATCGATTGAGGCCTGTCAGCTACTGTCTTAAAATTTACGATTCAAGCTTTCGCCGATCCTCGGCATCATCAGGGATTATCAGATCATCATCAGATTCCTGTATGATGATGCCGGGGGTCGGGGAAAGCTTGGATCGTAATTTTTAATTTTTAAGACAGTAATTACAGGCCTCAATCGAATCCTTTCAAGTTCTCATGTTGTTGTTATCTGAGTAAATTTTTAGTGAGCTTGTTGTTTGGACCTTGACATACCAGAAAGGTGAAAAGGAGAGACGGCACATAATGTCGTGACCACCAAACATCAAGGTTTATATCACGCTCAATAATGCGTCAGAAACTGATAAAGCTAAATTAAGTTTTTTGGCTAGAATTCTCAACCGGACCTGGGAACTCTGAAGTTTCGGTTGTTGCACTGAGGCGCTTCGTTTGATTTGTATTACCTAAAGAAAAACAGCGACTCTTTGACTGTGCTATTTATTGAGACAGAGACTCTTTGACTGTGCTATTTATTGAGACATCTCCCACATGTGAAGTTAACTGTATCGCCGTTTATTTGCTAAATCAACGGATAAAGAGAGTAAAAACCGGCCATACCTTTTTTACTCAAAAAGCTTATTTCCACAAAGCCTAATACGCTCAGGTTGACTATCAGTTTAGCAGCTTTTGACGGACTGTCCAAAGTAATTTTTCTGTGTATTAATTATGCTTTTGATGCACATCGCTTATCAGGCGCCATTAGTTTCGGAGCGTTTGGGTTGTACGATAGAGTGCCACGCCTCGACAAAACCCTCACTTGTATGAAGACTACAATCAAGGTACTTCGAGTTCGAACTGCTTAAATGCGTTATTGCATCAATATTGTTAAAGCAAGGTGACTAATATCTTAATTATTTTCGACAACTGCAATCTGCCACAGCCAGCGAAAACTGAGCTCTAAAATCTCACCGTAAAACAACTCCCTGACTGGCGTAACTTGATGCCACAGACACTCAAAAATGACAAACGCACAAAAGTTCACAAGTCATTGTTTAGTTCAGTTCGGTTTCACGATGGTGAAATGACTACAACATCTGTTCCAAGCTGTTGTCATACCTTCTTTCAATCTTTGTGTGGTCTCCAGATCAAAGCGCATTTTAACGATATCGCGTTGAATAATCCTTCCCAAAGTTGGTGTCCACTTAGCCTTTGACCGATAGTTTCCTTCTATACAATCCATTTACAATCACCAGTTTTTCGACCTTTTCTAATTCTTGACTTACAAGACTGTATAATCAGCGCAGTTTTGATTTCTCACGCGTATTAGTTCGCGGTCGCAAGGAGGTCAAGAAGCAATCCGTCTGGCGATTTACAAACCACTTTTGCTTGACCAAAACCCATGGGAAACAGAAAAAAACTAGCTTGTTGGCGTTTTTAGGTCAAAGTGTTATCCCTTATCACAACACCACAGCCACCTCCGCTCGAAAAGTTTGGAAACTCCATGATAACTGATAAAAATCTGATTAAAGGCCCGACTATTAAGCAGTTGTATTTCTTCAAATGATCACTGCAATTCCATCCTGGCAAATTAAATCTCAGCTCAGAGAGATTGTGGGCCATAATTAATTCATTGTATTCACGAGAAATGTGGATTTGGCATTTGTCCAAAATGTCCAAACGAAACTTCTCTAGGCAAAAAGAGGCATATTTCATGAACTATACCTCGCTCGTCTTTTCTGTTCTCTTAGTAAAGAGCCAATCCCAGTGCGCGCTCAATCCAACGCCTGTTTACGTAATAAGACGGAAATTTTGAAGTAAAACGCGTACAATTCAGAAAGCCTTTTGCGCATTCCGAGGTCGATATTTTGAAAAAGAAAGCGTTATGCAGTTGGTGATCGGACAAACACGACGTATTTTGAGGATACTCAATGATACTGCCAGCTTTGAGTACGGATCTGTTGTCTTTCCGCTGGTGTGGCGTTTCAACCGAAAACTGGGGTTAGATTTATCAACAATATATAATCACGCTACGAAAAGAACAACACGAAAGTTTACAACTTGGCTTAAATTTCAATGGTTCAGTTGGATAAGACGATGGACGAGGGATAAATCACCACAATATTATTATTGAGGTGTGAATTTGCCGAAGAAATCTATGCATATACTACACAAATCTGAAATAGTTTGCGAAGCACTGCGTCAGTGATAAAGAGATTAATCTTTTTTTACTTCCCAACACTCTCTGATGCGTTTATTCCATAAAGAAAGGGCATGTTGGGACATGAATAGCTCAGAACAAAATCAAACAGACAATAAAATCTGGCGGAAAGGTAGGACAGCACAAGCACTACAAACACTTTGAAATCAGCTGCCTTTTACCTTCGGGAAGCAAAACAATTCCCGAACACATTACTTACAAACAAGAAAACATACACGTAATAGCGTTGGATTTTGAGACGTTCTATTTGATATATTTTATATTGTACATTGCTCATGCCTGTTTTACCTTTTATGTAGGGAAACGTTATAGGCGGGCAAAGATGTTTTTAGAATTTTACTTCGGCTTCATCTTGAACTGTACATATTATGTTATGACAATTATTTTAACATATTTTAACGATTGGCGTAGAGCATACGTATTTCAAAGGAATTGTTTTTTTCCCTTGGCAGTCTTATGGAAACGAGGTGCGATTTTAAATAACGTTGGCTAACGTGCAGCACAGCGTGTGGACGATTCAAAACGCAACGTTTGGTTGCAGCAACGTATTCGCAGTTTCTGAAGGCAGAGGAAAACCTTGCAATATGTTGCCTCCTAAAGATTCTTAGTTAAAAATAGCCCATGCGCTATGTTACACGGCAACAGCGAAAATCCATACGTATTGCATACGAGAAACTCTTATGCATTTCGTTTCGTTTCGTTTCCTTTGTCGGACTAACATTAATCAATTTTGTTTTTTTATATCAAGGATCTAAATTGTACAACTCTCTTTAACACTGATATCGTTAATTCTACCTCTCCAAGGTTCCGTTAAAAATCTCTATTGACAATCATAGATAGATGTTTACTTTTTGCCTCAAATTGTTCTGTACAATCTTCAGTACCTTATGCTAAAATATTGTAAAAAAAATCTATATTTTATCTTAGTATCCGCCATACCTTCAACTTGTAAAATGCTATATTTGAGGAGGCCTAAATTACTGAACACTGTAACCATCATTCTTTCTTACTCTTTTTTCTTTTTCATTTCATTCATTAATATTATTTTATTTTTTTATTTATTTTTCCACCTCTAATTGTAACGTTGTCTGTGGTGTGGCAAACAAAAACAACCAAAAATATACAACATTGTTGCGGCAAAAATTGTTTTCCAGGATAACCTTCAGTATTCTCGGAATGGATGGACATTATCTGGTTTTTATTGACACTCTTATCACGTATTTTGTTCACAGCAAGTGACAAATGTTTTTTTTTTACCCTCCCTCACAGAGAACGAGTACCGTAAAAGCTCTATTAAGCCCTCCTCCCCTCTCTATTAACCCCCCTTCTCTAGACAAAAGTAAGCCCCCCGTTTGGAAGTCGGTTTTTGTAATAGGGCCCCCCTCTCTAATAAGCCCCCCTCCTCCCCTTTGGGACATGAGATTTTGTAATTAGTCCCTACTATTCCCTCTTACGAAATCCACTTTATGCGGCCCAGTTGGTTTGTTTTTAAACAAATATACACTCAAACACATAACACTGTTTGCTGCTCAATTTGCTGCTCTGGTGTATTTAATAATAAAGTTTCACTGATGCAGCTGTTTGAGTTTTGTACACAAACTATTTAAAGACGAAAACGAAGTGTTTAAGATTTGAAATAAGCCCCCCACCCCTCCCCAACCTCTCTATTAAGCCCACCCCTCTATTAAACCCCCGTCAATGAGGCCTGAAATTAAATAAGTCCCCCAGGGGCTTAATAGAGCTTTTACGGTAAGTGACTTTTGAATCCTCCACATTCGCACGGAGGTGATTATTGTTTCCGAAGTGTACTAATCATTCAAGAATTTCCCAAGCCCGTCAAATTCCATTCCTGCTTTCGAGGAGTCGGTCCTTTTCAGGAAAATTGCTTCTTTCAATTGTCGACTCTACTACATAGCTGTAGTTATACGGTTGTTCCTTGTTAAAATGCTCCCATAAAATGCTTTTCGCGTGTTCTTTTGCTTATAATCCAGCCACGGCAAAACCTTTCCTGCTGTAGTCTTTACGTTCCAAAGTGTTGAGCATAAATTCCGCAACATCAGCACGTGTGATGAAATACTTGGTTCCCGTATTGCACTGGCCTTCTTCGACTTTGTAATTTCCTGAACGTTCGCCTAAAATAAAGCGATGATCCTGAGTTAGTCTATTTCCTGTGTTAGTGCTGTGTTAGTTCGTGTTCCATACCAAACCGAACAAGGATCAACAAGCGCTATGTGTACACTTGAATACTGATTTCGGTAAGACGTTTGCGCCGGATCGCCGTTTCCTCGCCTTTTAAACGGTCGGTGAAACACTAAGATTTTTAAAAGAATAAACTTGGGTGCCGCACCAATGGTTATTAAATGTGAAAAGCAAGCCGGATCAGCGCGACATACTGTAAAGAGCTTTTCAAAGATTTGCCTGGTACGAAAGTAATTTGGTATACTTGTAAGTTAGGAGGTGACGTTCTGCCTTTTTTTTTTTTTAATGATTTTACTTCACAGTGTAAATTGCATCAACAGCGTTCTGTGTCGGTGTGTTATCTATAGTAATTGTTATTAACTTAGATTTTAATTGACATTATAGTTGTAATTTATGATATTATTTTACGGCAGGAGCCCATGTTTACGGCCTTTCAGAATTGTAAATTTTTGCTAGTCTTAAATTGTATTTATATTAATATCTGATTGTAAGGCGCAGTTGAATTGTTATAGAGTGCGCGGTACAAATTTTTATTTATTATTACTATCATCATCATCGTCATCATCATCTGGTTTGGGGTTGTTTCCGTTATCGTAACGGCAGTGAGAAGGATAGCGTTGGAAAAGATTTGATAACGATTTATGCCACCACAAAATGACAGTTCACCATTCTGTCGTCGCACTGTTCACTCATTGGTAACGATCATCAGTTATCGGGAGTGTGCATTCTTTTACTTATTTCGTTGGTGCCGCTGATGAGTCGTTCGCAGCAAACTGGGGTAATTGTTCCAACATACAAACCAGCTTCAAAGAATTAAAGTGCCTATCAGTCTTATCCAGTGACGACGAATTCCGATAAGTTATGTCTACCATAGCCATTACGTGAAGAAATAAATCTTATTTTGGCCTTTTCCTTCTTTTTATCAGAGGACAAAATCCCCCGAAATGGCTCATTTTCCGCCATTTTGAATTCAAAAAGGAGCAATCGAAAGACTGGGAACTAAGTTGTGACGTAAACCCGGTATCTCGTCCTCTCTCATCATCAGATTAATCGCTTGTCTTAGAGTCAGATTGACTTTCAGACATTTTGTCAGCCAGAATCGTGAAGACCACAGGATTCCGCATTGAATCGCTTATAGTTTTAGTTGTTTGTTTGTCGTGGAGATACCGGTGACGTCACAACTGTCACTAGTGCCAGTCTTCTTCGTGCGCGGTTTTAACTTCGAAAACCTTGATTTGGATTGCGTTTTAAAAATCACAGGTACCTTCAAATCTCGTTATTTTCTCTGTTATTGCTTGTGTACCATGTTTACTTTTCAGAAAAAATAAAACAAACAAACTGGCTAGGGGTTATCTCACCATTCACCAATCCACATGGTCTAACGATGGTGTAATCCAAAACCTCAGGATCAGTTCCCTCCAGCAGCTTCTCCATTGTTGTCATGTCTTTTATCATTCCATTTAGAAACAGTGGGTTGATTATCCAATCCACCAGCCACTTGTTATTTGGCCCTGGCTGTGTGCACCATGCTGTCATAGTTACCAGTCTTTTCACACCACACCTGATTGATTGATTGATTGATCGATCGATCGATCGATCGATTGATTGATTGATTGAGTGAGTGAGTGAGTGATTGTCTTAATGGCCGTTTTTATACTAGAGACGCATAATCCATCTGGGACGAACTTGGGCAAACATTGGTAGTGCGTCTGTTTAGTTTGACTAGCATAAAGACGGGCACAAGATGCATTAAGTGTCTAGATGAACTATGTTATTTAGTGCAACTTTCAAAATGTACTAAAGTGGATAGTTCGTCTAGACGTATAATGCGTTTTGTTCCCGTCTTTATACTAGTAGACAGACGCAGAACAAACTTTTGTCCAAGTTCATCCCAGACAGATTATGCGTCTCATATAGTTCGTCCCATCTTTACACTAGTCAAATAAAATGACAGACGCATAATTCGTCTGGACAGATCATGCATCTCTAGTATAAAAGGTCCAATGACTGTTTTGAATTTCAACTGAATACTGATAGGTTGGCTGACTATTGACTGATTGACTAACTGACCGACAGACTGATGAACTGACTGACCAGTTGATTGGTTGGTTGATTGATTGATTGATTGATTGGTGCAATCAATTGATAATAATAATAATATACATTAATAATAAACTTTATTTCTATAGTGTCTATATCACTAGCTGTTCTAGGCTTTACAATATTACTAAAATGTATTAAGATACAATTAAATTACAACAGAAGACATATACATAGTAGTACTAATAACAAGAATAACAAATAAATGTCCAAATGCATAAATATATCTACATTAATGTAACTACATATATAAGTGTGAAATACAAATAAAAAAATAAAAAATGTATTTACAAATTCAACAGCTTGACTGCTCTGATTGATTGATCAATTGATTGATTAACATTGGCTGACATGAGGCTGTAACTAGTCTCAAATGTACAGGCAAAGAGATGGCATTCCAAGTTTTAGTACAAAGTTGATACAGTATGCTTGAAGTTGATTGGTTTCTTACTGAACGCCAGTGTCATGTATTTTTTCTAAATGCCGATTAAATGTTTTAAGTTGTCTCTAATCCACATGCTTGTTTAATCATGCACCACATTCACAGCTCACTTTGGAAACATTGGGACTGAGTGGTCGCGCAAGTGATTGTGGGATTGTCTGGGGGACGGGTATTGAAAGAAACAATCACATCCCCAAAACAATCCCACAATCCCAGTTATTTTCAAAGAGAGCTATTCTATTCCAATCCAAACTAAATTTGAGGAAGGGTTGCAATGATTTGCCTGCTTATTTACCGTACAAATTTGTGAATGATCAAGCAGTAGTGAAAATAAAGTCTGAAAAACATTCAGGCTTGTACGGGAGTCAAACCCACAACCTCTGCAATACCAGTGCAGCACTCTACCAACTGGGCTAACAAGCCAACTGGGAGCTGGTCATTCTGTTTGTTCATAATGTACCCGTAAATGATGATCATTCACACATTAATTCTTTAATCCACAGTTCAAATATATGATTTTCATAGCTCTAGATTTTAGAAACATTTAGCATATAGGCATATCATTGTAGTCAATTGGCCATGTTCTAAACGAGTGAGGGCCTGGGAATGAGTTTTAAAATTTATCGATTGGAAAAAATTGTTGACACTGCATGAAAGAGCATCTCAAAAATGGTCACCTTGCCAATTTGATGCTGTCCAATTGAATTAGAGCTGAAACAAAAGCTTTTGAAAATTTTGAAAATTAGAGACTTTGTATGGTTTGGAGGGACACACTTTCCGAAATAGAGACATTTGTATGGGATTTTTTAAGGATCTAAATGCATGTCAACTGGCAACCTTTCAACCAAACATAATCAAACTTGCTGCAAGTACTTATTTTGAGATACCCTTTCATATGAGAATCAATTTAGTTCAATGTCATTGATTTTCAATGAAGTTTGGATTCGTTCCCAGGCCCTTACTCGTTTAGAACATGGCCAATTAGTTTTTGTTACTTTTAATGCTTACCTTTTATTACTTTTACCTTGGAATTGTTATGCACATAATTATGATTATTTTATAGAATATGTGCAATATAAATAATAAATATTAAATTAAATTAATTAAATTATTCATTCTCATTTATTCACCATAGTATCCAATTGGCCATGTTCTAAACAACTGAGGGCCTGGGAATGAGTTTTAAAATTTATCGACTGGAAAAAATTGTTGACACTGCATGAAAGAGCAAAATGGTCACCTTGCCAACTTTGATGCCGTTCAGTTGAATTGGAGCTGAAACAAAAGCTTTTGAAAATTGTGAAAATTAGAGACTTTGTATGGTTTGAAGGGACACACTTTCCCAAACAGAGACATTTGTATGGGATTTTTTAAAGATCTAAATGCATGTCAACTGGCGACTTTTCGACCAAACATAGTCAAACTTGCTGAAAATACTTATGTTGCGATACCCTTTCATATGAGAATCGATTTAGTTCAATGCCATTGATTTTCAATGAAGTTTGGATTCATTCCCAGGCCCTTACTCGTTTAGAACATGGCCAATGTGCATGCTGACAGCTTATGCACGCCCCACTCACATCTCCCCCTAGTAAACCACATCTACCTTTTCATTCCTTCCAGTATTGCATGCATGGATTCTGAGTAGAACGTTGTAGGGTTGAATATACTTGCAACAACTCCCAAGCCTGAGACTACAGCATCCTTGCTTTCCAGAGCAGAGACAAAACTTTCCACATCACAAGCATCCCCCTTGAATAACTCCAGGTTTGGATGTCTGCTGAAAATTTGATGTAAAATAAAAAAATTTTATAATAATGTTTTTTAACCATTACATGTACATTTGTTATCAACTCCGCAAGCATGTCAGAGACAAGGATAGCATGTGAGCAGGCTTTCCAGTTTTTTGTTGTGGTGCAAGTCATATGAGCAAGTCACGAGCAGCACAGCCACAAGATTTTCTTGCAGCTATGCTGCTCATGATGTGTGGTACACATGATTTGCGCTACAACAAAAAATTGGAGATATCACAGATTTTTTGGGTGAAGAAGAAGAAGAAGAAGATGATGACGTTGACAACGATGAAGAAGAAAGAGAACAATTTTAAGGAAAGGTGATTAAAAATCAAGATTTTAAGGTGATTAAAAATTAAACTTGGAGGTTAAAAATTAATGGATGAACACCAAACAGTCCACTAAGCACCCGCATTGTAGTGGACTGTCTGAGTGTTTGTTTAGGACTTATTTTCTGTTTTTAATTTCTTCATAATAATTATCACTTAACGCCCCCTTTAGCACTAATTAGTTTAATCTGGTGTATCTACATTGTAGCTTATTGATCCACTTGTGTGTTTTTTGTTTTAAGTAGATCACCCCGGGCATGTTTGAAACACAAAATGGCGAAATGGCGAAATGACATATGTAAAAGTTGTAGCTTCTCTTATTTGTTTGCTCCACCATCTCGACGCGTGCTTCTCTTCTGAGACGGTAGCCAGTCACTTCGTTCCATGGTCAGATAGTTTTAAATGAGATCGTTCCACAGTATAGTTAGGTCTATATGGATTTCACTGCTAATACATTTACGCTAAAGAACGACAAAATCCGAGGGTTGAATATAAATTGACTCAAAGCAATTTTTTCTGTATTTAGACTCAAGCAACATGACTTTATGTTCAGAAGTGAGAATCTAAAATCATTGTGCGTCAATTGGTCTTTCGTAATGGATAAAGTTATAGATAAATTCATCGTAATCAACTCCATTTATATTAACAAATACACTTGAAATTTCAAATAAGGTGCAATTTATGGAGAAAAAGATGTGAAGACTGAACAGTCAAGAAAGCTCTCGCACGGATTCATGCGGGTAAATATGGTAAACTTGTTTTGTCCACTTTCATAGGATGTTTTTCTTAACATTATTATTGAGGGAGGTTTTCCTAACTATTTATAAGTGGAACGACTTTTTTGTGGGAAAATTATACTGTGGAACGATCTGACCATGGCACTGCAGTTAATTTTCCCACGAAAAAGCTATTTTCAGCACGTGTGATGAGCCTGTGTGCGCACATCACACAAGCTCCGTGTGACAATAATCTCATTCCCAGAACCTTTAGATCTTATGGCTGCGCAAAAGAGAAGAGTTCTGGGGTCGAGAATGTCCGAATAGTAGGGAGGATAATCGGTAAAAGAAAATGTGTAAGACATGTATTTTTGGATAATTTTAGTCATTTCGCCATTTCATCGTTTCACCATTTCGCCACTTCGCCATTTCGCTATTTTGTCATTTTGCCATTTCGTGTTTTAAACACGCATGATCACCCCATAGGTAATTTTTTTCTGTGATACAACCTCTGGCCTATTTAAATACAATCAATATGTTTCCCTTTTCCAGAAGATTTTGACTGTACACTCCATTCAAACAACAACAACAACAACAATCTTTATTATTTACACCTTTTTTCTACAATTAGCGTAACATTTTTTAATTTAGAGCTGTAAAAAGAGGAAAAGAAAAGCTAAACTATTACAGTTTAAAGGTGTCTAGGGGCTGAATAGACTAAAGTTTTCTAGTTACATGTGGGTAGGTACATGTACATTTCACTGACCCCCAGTCCATGGACTACCACGATGGACTACCGAAATAGACTACCTAAATGGACTGCTAAATGGACTTCCCTGAATTTACCTACCTTGAAAAAAAATCATTGAAGTTTGGTTGTTTGATTGATTGCGATCTCCGCCATCTTGTTATTCTTTAATTGCTGCTGGTCAGCTGTTCTGCAGGTGCATTCACTCGTGCGTGATAGCTGACACGCTGGAGTCAAATTATTTGATTAATTTTATAATCTTCTAGATGATTCCTTGCCTGGCTGTCTTGATGCTCAAGATGGTAAGTGACAGAAGTAGATACAACTCAACTATTGATCACATGACCAGGCCCAGGGGGGTAGTCCCAAAAAAATTGGGTGGGGTGCAGCCTGCTTCCCAAAAGCCTTACCTTATTTAAAGTGCACCTAACCCCAAGAATACATGTAGTTATTTTTTCCGCTAATATAATACTTTGTATTTATTCCAAAACCATGTAGCGTTTATTTCCAGCTTTAGAGTTTTTTTTTTGTGGGGCTTGCGATAAACTATGCATCATTTGGTACACGACCAAGTCAGCTGGGGCCTGGGTCTATTCCCCAGTTGAAGTCACAAACTGTTATGCATGCATGTTTACAAAGACGCATCGTGATGAAAATCAGTTTGTGATGTTTACTGGGGAATAGACCCACGCCCCTTACTAGCTTGATCGTGAGACAGATGACGGCTAGATTTCATAACTTTTACTGCCTATAAAATGTCGAGATACGATTTGGTTTAAAAAATTAAAGGCTCAATGCATTTTGAATAGGTGCAAAGATTTATTTCAGCGAAACAATATTTCAGTGTTAGGGGCACTTTAAGACCAAAATCTGTGATTTTCCCTACCATATTTATAACAAACAAGTATAAAGATCATCCAGCATTTCAGCCACCACAAGTGATGAATGAATGCGCCTGCAGAACAGCTGACCAGCAGCTTTTAAGAAAACAAAATGGCAGAGATTGGGCTCAATCAAGTCAAAACAACCAAGCTTTGGTAATTTTTTTTCAAGATATTTAATTGAGGGTAGTCCATTTAGGTAGTCCATTTTTGGTAGTCCATTTAGCAGTCCATTTAGGCAGTCCATTTCAGTATGTCCATCATGGTAGTCCATGGACTGGGGGTCAGTGAAATGTACCTACCCGTTAGATGTAGCCCCTAGCTAAGGAAAGGTAGTTAAGCAAATTGTAGTGGCCACAACAACAACAACAACAACAACAACAGATACAGACATTTAAAAACTAGGACGAAGAATAAGCACACTTCCAGGCAGTCGTTGGCGTGATTTTAATCACTGGATTGATTGCCAGGAAAGGTAAAAGTGTTAAGATTTTTCAAGCCATTTGGAAGATCTTGCCAAAGGTCAACTACAATTGAACGCTTCAATAATCGAACATAAAATAAGTTTCATCTTGTTTTAAACAATCCAGTACGATTATGTTCGATTACCGAACCAATCGAACAACAATCGAACGATTGGGTTAGATTGAGTTCGATTGTTCGTTCGATGAATCCAGTGAATTTTGCTTACTTTGCAGTCTTACCGTGTTTCGACTTTCTCGGGTGTTCTTACAACAACTGTAACGTGGTGGCCTCTTTCAAGTGCTTGCTTTACTATCTCTTTTCCTGTTAGCCCTGTTCCTCCAAAAACTACTAGTTTTAATGGTTTGAAAGCCTTGTTTTCAGCCGCCATTTTGTACTTTGCAGTGCCGCGTCAGTCCTGGGCCCAAGATTTTTCGATACCATGATTAAAATAACGATACTTGACGTCATTACTCTCACGTTCTTACATGTATGATTGCCGAAATGTGTCAATATTCGATGTCGTGTATATGCGTTAGATAATTTCCACATATTGACAATAAAATTCAAATATATTTGACTTTGCTCAATACATTCGATAAACTTGTAGCAAAATTCGATAAATTCGCCTTGATATGCATTCGATTATCTTCTTTATGAAACAATTCAAGCAATATTCATTCGATAATTTATGCACCTGTCACTGGAAACCCCCACCCCCCGCCCGCCACCCCGGGGAGACGTGAGGCATTAGACAGCTGAACGAAAAATAGGAAGAAAAAGCCCCACCTTAAAGGGGAGCATCTTTAGTCTAAGCCCCTACTAAAAGTTTGGATTTTTCAAAGATTGGTTAAAATTTAAGAGCGAAATATGCAGAGTCCTACTTTGCTGACAAACCTTTGAAACAGTGTAACAATTCATGTTGCTTATCCATCAGCTAGGTCAGTATTAAAAGGGGGGGGGGTTAGATAGGCCTGCGCGACTCCCATTCGCGTGTTTTTAGCCTTGAAGCAATATTTTTGCTCTAACTAGTATGTGTTTCAGGGAACGCCCTCTCTTGTAGGATATAAGTGGCGGTTCCTTAAATATTTCTCTGAGCGTCGGTTGTTTCTCAATAAAATGCCATTTGCTCATGAGGATTTCTTTTAAGTTTGGCACTGATGGGTGATATTGTGTTACAAACGGCAAAATTTGTTTGTTTTCTTTCTCTTTTTGTTGGAGGGCTTGTTTCTTGTTTTTGAAACTTTACTTCCGAGAGGTTTCTTTGTATAAAGGCTTTAGGGTAACCTCTATCAACAAGGTGTGTTTTGAAATGTTCTACTTTCTCTTCAAATATTGTTTTAAGGCGATGTTACACTGCAGTGTTTCGTGCAACTTGTGTCGCAACGCCATTGCGAGACAAGTTGCACGAAACATTGTATCAAGTGTAACATTCCCTGCAACGGCCAAAATCGTTGCGAGACAAGTTGCACGAATTGCTGCAGAAAGTAGAACTCGATTCTTCTTTCTACAACGGCTCGTGCAACTTGTATCGCAGCGATTTCGGCCGTTGCAGGGTATGTTACACTTGGTACAATGTTTCGTGCAACTTGTCTCGCAATGGCGTTGTGACACAAGTTGCACGAAACATTGCACAATGTAACAGCGCCTTTAGAAGAGTTTGTCCTCAGAAGTCTTTAGACCTCTCGTTTCACAAATCCCCTCCTAACACTGGGTGGGTGACAGGATGAGAAATGTGTATATTGAAATGTCTCAGTAGGCTTGAAATGGGTTCGCACATCAAGAACTGATGCTGTTTCGAATTGTGCGCCTTTGTATATGATAGTGTCCAAGAAAGTTATTTCAGTTTCTGAAACTTCAGCCGTGAATTTAATTATTGGGTAGTGTTTGTTTGCTTTCTCAATGAACTGTGTTATATCTCCTCTGTTTGTGTTCCAGAGGGAGAAAATGTCGTCTATGTAGCGTTTCCAAACGAGCTTTTTAATCACGCTTTGGCTTAAGTGTAAACTTTATGAATCCTGTGCATAATAATCCATCCATCCATCGATCCACCCACCCATCGATCCATCCATCCATCCATCCATCCATCCATCTATCTATCTATCTATCTATCTATCTATCTATCTATCTATCTATCTATCTATCTATCTATCTATCATTTCTGTTTCGACTTTTGCCATGAAGATATCTGCCACGCATAATAATAACCCGGTGAAAGTTCTTCAGGCTCTCATTAAGAGATTTGGTGGCAGTGTGAGTGTTCAAGCTGAGCGAACAAAAATGGGTCGCATGTTTCAAGCAGAAGGAGAATCAATTAGTGCCTGGGAATTTCGAGTGGTAGAGAAAGCCAAGTATTATGAATATGGGGACTTTGAGGACCAAGCTTGTCGTGACAGGTTCATTGCTGGTTTAGTAGATGAAAGTCTACAAGGAAAGTTGAATACTAATGGTCATCGGACCAACGAAGGAGTCATTGTTTCGTTCCGTACTGTTGTTGAAATAGCTAAGAACTATGAATCTTCCACTGATGCGAAAATTCTCAGCCCCCAAGTGATAATCAATGCATAGGATCATACCAAAATGAGTGCAATTCTTGTGGAGCCAGGCCTAGTCACCCTAGAGAAAAGTGTCGTGCAGTTATATTTAAGTACATGTGTCGGAACCGTGGCAAGGAAGGGCATGTCGCCAGGAAGTGCATGAGAAAACCCAGAAAGTGAATGCAGTGGATGAATCTGGGTCTGCTTGTGAAATAAACGTGTATCACTTGTTTACTTTGGACGTTCACTCTGTGAGAGCTGTTTCAGTGCAGAAAGGGAAAAAGTTCTTTGCCGCGATCAAATTATCCGTAGCTAAAAATCATTTTGTTTGGAAAACATTCCAATTGGATATGGCTTCGACAATCAATACCCTGACAGTGGACGATCTCTGGAGTATGTGTCCAGCAGGATTTGATGTCAATTCCCTGATCCGGCCATCTCACGCTACTTTGCACACCTATGGAGGAGGTGTTATCACACCCGTGGGGCAGGTCAAGTTACTTTGCGAAACTCAAGGAAAGTGTTACCCTCTTGAATTTCAGCTGTTGAGTAACAAGAGCATGGGATCACAACCACCCCTCTTAAGCGGATCCGACTATGTCAAGCTGGGGCTGACTGAGATAAAAGGAAGTACTTCGTAGTCAATCCCAAGTGTCCGGAACTGCGTGGAAAGGATGGTGCATCAACTTCAATCAAGTACCCACAAGGAAAGTGACACTGCTGACAGCGGGGACACCACAGCCACCAC
Organism: Pachyseris speciosa; assembly: GCA_016490735.1. Classification (NCBI taxonomy): domain Eukaryota; kingdom Metazoa; phylum Cnidaria; class Anthozoa; order Scleractinia; family Pachyseridae; genus Pachyseris; species Pachyseris speciosa. Next base: position 153,506 of record JAEMWC010001434.1, read on the forward strand.
CCTCCAAGACACTGCTGCACTAGAGCTTACATCTGCTGTGTCAGGTCCACCCAGTAGTATTGATCCACTCGCCCCTACCTGTGGAGATCAAGGTATTGCTGCAGCTGTTGCCAAAAAGAAACCTGGCGTGAGTAGTGTCAGCCAGTTTAGTGTTCCGCGTGTGCCTGTTCCTTGGGGAAAGTTAACCAAGGCCATTGTTTTGGATGTTTTCAAGGATGGTCATATAGGGTTAGGAACTTTGGGCCCGCCCTTGCACATCTCCATGAAACCTAATGTGACTCTAGTTCAAGCTCATCCCCATCGGTGCCCTGTAGCTAAAGAGCCTAAAGTAGTAGAGGCAATACGGAAAATGGAAAAGCAGGGTATCTTGAAGAAAGTCACTGAGCCCACTGCGTGGATCCCTAACAGTGTCTACAGAGAGAAACCAGATGGTAGCCTACGGGTTTGAATTGACCCCAGTCAAACCATAAATAAAGCCATTGAGGTCCCAAAGTACCCTATTCCAACTGTTGATGAGTTACTGCCAAAGTTGAGCAACGCAAAAATTTATTTCCTGTGTGGATGTGTACAAAACATTTACTAACATTGTGCTGGATGAGAGTTCTTCATTTTTAACTACCATGCATACCCCAGTAGGAAGATACCGTCGGTTTCGTATGCCGTTTGGTGTAAGTTTGGGGCAAGAAGAGTATCAACGAAGGTAACACGAAGCGCTGGAGGGCTTGAAAGGTGTTGTTAACAAGGCAGATGACATCTAAGTATTTGTAAGTGGAGAAACTGTCGAGGAAGCAGGAAAGAATCATGACATCAACTTATAGAATTTAATATTGCGCTGCAAAGAAGTAAACCTTAAATTAAACCCTATGAAATTTAAGTTCAAAGTAAAGCAAGTTCCCTGGATGGGAAATATACTCAGCGGCAATGGGATTTCTCAACATCCTGATCGTATCAAAGCCATTGTTGACATGAACTCACCCAAGATGTTACGCAAAACGTACCCAAAGAGTCAAAAACATCACCCCAACTAACCCTAGCACTCATCACAGCCCAAAACGCAAATCATTAGAAAGCTTAGGGTTAGACAAAACTATTGGAATTCCCCATATTTAGGAGATCCCAAAGCTGAAATTCAACGCTAACAGTAACCAAAACATACCCAAAGGGTCAAAAACATTAGCCCAACTAACCCTAGCCCTTATCACTGCCAAAAAACGAAAATCATTAGAAAAGCTTAGGGTTAGAGAAAACTATTGCAACTTCCCATATTTAGGAGATCCCCAAAGCTAAAATTAAAGGCAAACATTAAGCAAAACACACGCAAAAGGTCAACAAAATTAATCCCAACTAACCCTAGCCCTCATCACAGCCAAAAACACAAATCATTAGAAAAGCTTAGGGTTAGACAAAACTATTAAAATTCCCCATATTATGGAGATCCCCAAAGCTGAAATTAAACCCTAACATTAACCAAAACATACGCAAAGCGCCAAAAACATTACCCCAACTAACCCTAGCCCTCATCACAGCCAAAAACACAAATCATTAGAAAAGCGTAGGTTTAGACAAAACTATTGGAATTCCCCATATTTAAGAAATCCCCAAAGCTGAAATTAAAGGCTAACATTAACCGAAACACACGCAAAGGGTCAAAAACATTACCCCAACTAACCCCGGCCCTCACCTCAGCCAAAAACGCAAATCTTTAGAAAAGCTTAGGGTTAGACAAAACTATTGCAATTCCCCATACTTAGAAGATCCCCAAAGATGAAATTAAAGGCTAACATTAAGCAAAACATACGCAAAGGGTCACAAACATTACCCCAACTAACCCTAGCCCTCACCTCAGCCAAAAACGCAAATCTTTAGAAAAGCTTAGGGTTAGACAAAACTATTGCAATTCCCCATACTTAGGAGATCCCCAAAGCTGAAATTAAAGGCTAACATTAAGCAAAACATACGCAAAGGGTCACAAACATTACCCCAACTAACCGTAGCCCTCACCTCAGCTAAAAACGCAAATCTTTAGAAAAGCTTAGGTTTAGACAAAACTATTGCAATTCCCCATACTTAAGAGATTCCCAAAGCTGAAATTAAAGGCTAACATTAAGCAAAACATACGCAAAGGGTCACAACATTACCCCAACTAACCCTAGCCCTCACCTCAGCCAAAAACGCAAATCTTTAGAAAAGCTTAGGGTTAGACAAAACTATTGCAATTCCCCATACTTGGAATATCCCCAAAGCTGAAATTAAAGGCTAACATTAAGCAAAACATACGCAAAGGGTCACAAACATACCCCAACTAACCCCAGCCCTCACCTCAGCCAAAAACGCAAATCTTTAGAAGCTTAGGGTTAGACAAAACTATTGCAATTCCCCATACTTAGGAGATCCCCAAAGCTGAACTTAAAGGCTAACATTAAGCAAAACATACGCAAAGGGTCACAAACATTACCCCAACTAACCCTAGCCCTCACCTCAGCAAAAACGCAAATCTTTAGGAAAGCTTAGGGTTAGACAAAACTATTGCCATTCCCCATACTTAGGAGATCCCCAAAGCTGAACTTAAAGGCTAAAATTAGGCAAAAATATACGCAAAGGGTCACAAACATTACCCCAACTAACCCTAGCCCTCACATCAGCAAAAAACGCAAATCTTTAGACAAGCTCAGGGTAAGAAAAAACTATTCCAATTCCCCATACTTAAGAGATACCCAAAGCTGAAATTAAATGCTAAAATTAAGAAAAAGATACGCAAAGGGTCACAAACATTACCCAAACTAACCGTAGCCCTCACCTCAGCTAAAAACGCAAATCCTTAGGAAAAGCTTAGGGTTAGACAAAACTATTGCCATTCCCCATACTTAGGAGATCCCCAAAGCTGAACTTAAAGGCTAACATTAAGCAAAACATACGCAAAGGGTCACAAACATTACCCCAACTAACCCTAGCCCTCACCTCAGCAAAAAACGCAAATCTTTAGAAAAGCTTAGGGTTAGACAAAACTATTGCAATTCCCCATACTTAGGAGATCCCCAAAGCTGAAATTAAAGGCTAACATTAAGCAAAACATACGCAAAGGGTCACAAACATTACCCCAACTAACCCTAGACCTCACCTCAGCCAAAAACGAAAATCTTTAGAAAAGCTTAGGGTTAGACAAAACTATTGCAATTCCCCATACTTAGGACATCCCCAAAGCTGAAATTAAAGGCTAACATTAAGCAAAACATACGCAAAGGGTCACAAACATTACCCCAACTAACCCTAGCCCTCACCTCAGCAAAAAACGCAAATCTTTAGAAAGCTTAGGGTTAGACAAAACTATTGCAATTCCCCATACTTAGGAGATCCCCAAAGCTGAACTTAAAGGCTAAATTAAGCAAAATATACGCAAAGGGTCACAAACATTACCCCAACTAACCCTAGCCCTCACATCAGCAAAAAACGCAAATCTTTAGAAAAGCTCAGGGTAGAACAAACTATTGCAATTCCCCATACTTAGGAGATCCCCAAAGCTGAAATTAAAGGCTAAAATTAAGCAAAACATACGCAAAGGGTCACAAACATTACCCCAACTAACCGTAGCCCTCACCTCAGCTAAAAACGCAAATCTTTAGAAAAGCTTAGGGTTAGACAAAACTATTGCCATTCCCCATACTTAGGAGATCCCCAAAGCTGAACTTAAAGGCTAACATTAAGCAAAACATACGCAAAGGGTCACAAACATTACCCCAACTAACCCTAGCCCTCACCTCAGCAAAAACGCAAATCTTTAGAAAAGCTTAGGGTTAGACAAAACTATTGCAATTCCCCATACTTAGGAGATCCCCAAAGCTGAAATTAAAGGCTAACATTAAGCAAAACATACGCAAAGGGTCACAAACATTACCCCAACTAACCGTAGCCCTCACCTTAGCTAAAAACGCAAATCTTTAGAAAAGCTTAGGTTTAGACAAAACTATTGCAATTCCCATACTTAGGAGATCCCAAAGCTGAAATTAAAGGCTAACATTAAGCAAAACATACGCAAAGGGTCACAAACATTACCCCAACTAACCCTAGCCCTCACCTCAGCCAAAAACGCAAATCTTTAGAAAAGCTTAGGGTTAGACAAAACTATTGCAATTCCCCATACTTAGGAGATCCCCAAAGCTGAAATTAAAGGCTAACATTAAGCAAAACATACGCAAAGGGTCACAAACATTACCCCAACTAACCCTAGCCCTCACCTCAGCCAAAAACGCAAATCTTTAGAAAAGCTTAGGGTTAGACAAAACTATTGCAATTCCCCATACTTAGGAGATCCCCAAAGCTGAAATTAAAGGCTAACATTAAGCAAAACATACGCAAAGGGTCACAAACATTACCCCAACTAACCCTAGCCCTCACCTCAGCCAAAAACGCAAATCTTTAGAAAAGCTTAGGGTTAGACAAAACTATTGCAATTCCCCATACTTAAGATCCCAAAGCTGAAATTAAAGGCTAACATTAAGCAAAACATACGCAAAGGGTCACAAACATTACCCCAACTAACCCTAGCCCTCACCTCAGCCAAAAACGCAAATCTTTAGAAAAGCTTAGGGTTAGACAAAACTATTGCAATTCCCCATACTTAGGAGATCCCCAAAGCTGAAATTAAAGGCTAACATTAAGCAAAACATACGCAAAGGGTCACAAACATTACCCAACTAACCCTAGCCCTCACCTCAGCAAAAACGCAAATCTTTAGAAAAGCTTAGGGTTAGACAAAACTATTGCAATTCCCCATACTTAGGAGATCCCCAAAGCTGAAATTAAAGGCTAACATTAAGCAAAACATACGCAAAGGGTCACAAACATTACCCAACTAACCCTAGCCCTCACCTCAGCCAAAAACGCAAATCTTTAGAAAAGCTTAGGGTTAGACAAAACTATTGCAATTCCCCATACTTAGGAGATCCCCAAAGCTGAAATTAAAGGCTAACATTAAGCAAAACATACGCAAAGGGTCACAAACATTACCCCAACTAACCCTAGCCCTCACCTCAGCCAAAAACGCAAATCTTTAGAAAAGCTTAGGGTTAGAAAAAACTATTGCAATTCCCCATACTTAGGAGATCCCCAAAGCTGAAATTAAAGGCTAACATTAAGAAACATACGCAAAGGGTCACAAACATTACCCCAACTAACCTAGCCCTCACCTCAGCCAAAAACGCAAATCTTTAGAAAAGCTTAGGGTTAGACAAAACTATTGCCATTCCCCATACTTAGGAGATCCCCAAAGCTGACTTAAAGGCTAACATTAAGCAAAACATACGCAAAGGGTCACAAACATTACCCCAACTAACCCTAGCCCTCACCTCAGCCAAAAACGCAAATCTTTAGAAAAGCTTAGGGTTAGACAAAACTATTGCAATTCCCCATACTTAGGAGATCCCCAAAGCTGAAATTAAAGGCTAACATTAAGCAAAACATACGCAAAGGGTCACAAACATTACCCCAACTAACCCTAGCCCTCACCTCAGCCAAAAACGCAAATCTTTAGAAAAGCTTAGGGTAGACAAACTATTGCAATTCCCCATACTTAGGAGATCCCCAAAGCTGAAATTAAAGGCTAACATTAAGCAAAACATACGCAAAGGGTCACAAACATTACCCCAACTAACCCTAGCCCTCACCTCAGCCAAAAACGCAAATCTTTAGAAAAGCTTAGGGTTAGACAAAACTATTGCCAATTCCCCATACTTAGGAGATCCCCAAAGCTGAAATTAAAGGCTAACATTAAGCAAAACATACGCAAAGGGTCACAAACATTACCCCAACTAACCCTAGCCCTCACCTCAGCCAAAAACGCAAATCTTTAGAAAAGCTTAGGGTTAGACAAAACTATTGCAATTCCCCATACTTAGGAGATCCCCAAAGCTGAAATTAAAGGCTAACATTAAGCAAAACATACGCAAAGGGTCACAAACATTACCCCAACTAACCCTAGCCTCACCTCAGCCAAAAACGCAAATCTTTAGAAAAGCTTAGGGTTAGACAAAACTATTGCAATTCCCCATACTTAGGAGATCCCCAAAGCTGAAATTAAAGGCTAACATTAAGCAAAACATACGCAAAGGGTCACAAACATTACCCCAACTAACCCTAGCCCTCACCTCAGCCAAAAACGCAAATCTTTAGAAAAGCTTAGGGTTAGACAAAACTATTGCAATTCCCCATACTTAGGAGATCCCCAAAGCTGAAATTAAAGGCTAACATTAAGCAAAACATACGCAAAGGGTCACAAACATTACCCCAACTAACCCTAGCCCTCACCTCAGCCAAAAACGCAAATCTTTAGAAAAGCTTAGGGTTAGACAAAACTATTGCAATTCCCCATACTTAGGAGATCCCCAAAGCTGAAATTAAAGGCTAACATTAAGCAAAACATACGCAAAGGGTCACAAACATTACCCCAACTAACCCTAGCCCTCACCTCAGCCAAAAACGCAAATCTTTAGAAAAGCTTAGGGTTAGACAAAACTATTGCAATTCCCCATACTTAGGAGATCCCCAAAGCTGAAATTAAAGGCTAACATTAAGCAAAACATACGCAAAGGGTCACAAACATTACCCCAACTAACCCTAGCCCTCACCTCAGCCAAAAACGCAAATCTTTAGAAAGCTTAGGGTTAGACAAAACTATTGCAATTCCCCATACTTAGGAGATCCCCAAAGCTGAAATTAAAGGCTAACATTAAGCAAAACATACGCAAAGGGTCACAAACATTACCCCAACTAACCCTAGCCCTCACCTCAGCCAAAAACGCAAATCTTTAGAAAAGCTTAGGGTTAGACAAAACTATTGCAATTCCCCATACTTAGGAGATCCCCAAAGCTGAAATTAAAGGCTAACATTAAGCAAAACATACGCAAAGGGTCACAAACATTACCCCAACTAACCCTAGCCCTCACCTCAGCCAAAAACGCAAATCTTTAGAAAAGCTTAGGGTTAGACAAACTATTGCAATTCCCCATACTTAGGAGATCCCCAAAGCTGAAATTAAAGGCTAACATTAAGCAAAACATACGCAAAGGGTCACAAACATTACCCCAACTAACCCTAGCCCTCACCTCAGCCAAAAACGCAAATCTTTAGAAAAGCTTAGGGTTAGACAAAACTATTGCAATTCCCCATACTTAGGAGATCCCCAAAGCTGAAATTAAAGGCTAACATTAAGCAAAACATACGCAAAGGGTCACAAACATTACCCCAACTAACCCTAGCCCTCACCTCAGCCAAAAACGCAAATCTTTAGAAAAGCTTAGGGTTAGACAAAACTATTGCAATTCCCCATACTTAGGAGATCCCCAAAGCTGAAATTAAAGGCTAACATTAAGCAAAACATACGCAAAGGGTCACAAACATTACCCCAACTAACCCTAGCCCTCACCTCAGCCAAAAACGCAAATCTTTAGAAAAGCTTAGGGTTAGACAAAACTATTGCAATTCCCCATACTTAGGAGATCCCCAAAGCTGAAATTAAAGGCTAACATTAAGCAAAACATACGCAAAGGGTCACAAACATTACCCCAACTAACCCTAGCCCTCACCTCAGCCAAAAACGCAAATCTTTAGAAAAGCTTAGGGTTAGACAAAACTATTGCAATTCCCCATACTTAGGAGATCCCCAAAGCTGAAATTAAAGGCTAACATTAAGCAAAACATACGCAAAGGGTCACAAACATTACCCCAACTAACCCTAGCCCTCACCTCAGCCAAAAACGCAAATCTTTAGAAAAGCTTAGGGTTAGACAAAACTATTGCAATTCCCCATACTTAGGAGATCCCCAAAGCTGAAATTAAAGGCTAACATTAAGCAAAAAATACGCAAAGGGTCACAAACATTACCCCAACTAACCCTAGCCCTCACCTCAGCCAAAAACGCAAATCTTTAGAAAGCTTAGGGTTAGACAAAACTATTGCAATTCCCCATACTTAGGAGATCCCAAAGCTGAAATTAAAGGCTAACATTAAGCAAAACATACGCAAAGGGTCACAAACATTACCCCAACTAACCCTAGCCCTCACCTCAGCCAAAAACGCAAATCTTTAGAAAAGCTTAGGGTTAGACAAAACTATTGCAATTCCCCATACTTAGGAGATCCCCAAAGCTGAAATTAAAGGCTAACATTAAGCAAAACATACGCAAAGGGTCACAAACATTACCCCAACTAACCCTAGCCCTCACCTCAGCCAAAAACGCAAATCTTTAGAAAAGCTTAGGGTTAGACAAAACTATTGCAATTCCCCATACTTAGGAGATCCCCAAAGCTGAAATTAAAGGCTAACATTAAGCAAAACATACGCAAAGGGTCACAAACATTACCCCAACTAACCCTAGCCCTCACCTCAGCCAAAAACGCAAATCTTTAGAAAAGCTTAGGGTTAGACAAAACTATTGCAATTCCCATACTTAGGAGATCCCCAAAGCTGAAATTAAAGGCTAACATTAAGCAAAACATACGCAAAGGGTCACAAACATTACCCCAACTAACCCTAGCTCACCTCAGCCAAACGCAAATCTTTAGAAAAGCTTAGGGTTAGAAAAACTATTGCAATTCCCCATACTTAGGAGATCCCCAAAGCTGAAATTAAAGGCTAACATTAAGCAAAACATACGCAAAGGGTCACAAACATTACCCCAACTAACCCTAGCCCTCACCTCAGCCAAAAACAAATCTTTAGAAAAAGCTTAGGGTTAGACAAAACTATTGCAATTCCCATACTTAGGAGATCCCCAAAGCTGAAATTAAAGGCTAACATTAAGCAAAACATACGCAAAGGGTCACAAACATTACCCCAACTAACCCTAGCCCTCACCTCAGCCAAAAACGCAAATCTTTAGAAAAAGCTTAGGGTTAGACAAAACTATTGCAATTCCCCATACTTAGGAGATCCCCAAAGCTGAAATTAAAGGCTAACATTAAGCAAAACATACGCAAAGGGTCACAAACATTACCCCAACTAACCCAGCCCTCACCTCAGCCAAAACGCAAATCTTTAGAAAAGCTTAGGGTTAGACAAAACTATTGCAATTCCCCATACTTAGGAGATCCCCAAAGCTGAAATTAAGGCTAAAATTAAGCAAAACATACGCAAAGGGTCACAAACATTACCCCAACTAACCCTAGCCCTCACCTCAGCCAAAACGCAAATCTTTAGAAAAGCTTAGGGTTAGACAAAACTATTGCAATTCCCCATACTTAGGAGATCCCCAAAGCTGAAATTAAAGGCTAACATTAAGCAAAACATACGCAAAGGGTCACAAACATTACCCCAACTAACCCTAGCCCTCACCTCAGCAAAAAACGCAAATCTTTAGAAAAGCTTAGGGTTAGACAAAACTATTGCAATTCCCCATACTTAGGAGATCCCCAAAGCTGAAATTAAAGGCTAACATTAAGCAAAACATACGCAAAGGGTCACAAACATTACCCCAACTAACCGTAGCCCTCACCTCAGCCAAAAACGCAAATCCTTAGGAAAAGCTTAGGGTTAGACAAAACTATTGCAATTCCCCATACTTAGGAGATCCCCAAAGCTGAAATTAAAGGCTAACATTAAGCAAAACATACGCAAAGGGTCACAAACATTACCCCAACTAACCCTAGCCCTCACCTCAGCCAAAAACGCAAATCTTTAGAAAAGCTTAGGGTTAGAAAAACTATTGCAATTCCCCATACTTAGGAGATCCCCAAAGCTGAAATTAAAGGCTAAAATTAAGCAAAACATACGCAAGGGTCACAAACATTACCCCAACTAACCCTAGCCCTCACCTCAGCCAAAAACGCAAATCCTTAGAAAAGCTTAGGGTTAGACAAAACTATTGCAATTCCCCATACTTAGGAGATCCCCAAAGCTGAAATTAAAGGCTAACATTAAGCAAAACATACGCAAAGGGTCACAAACATTACCCCAACTAACCCTAGCCCTCACCTCAGCCAAAAACGCAAATCTTTAGAAAAGCTTAGGGTTAGACAAAACTATTGCAATTCCCCATACTTAGGAGATCCCCAAAGCTGAAATTAAAGGCTAACATTAAGCAAAACATACGCAAAGGGTCACAAACATTACCCCAACTAACCCTAGCCTCACCTCAGCAAAAACGCAAATCTTTAGAAAAGCTTAGGGTTAGACAAAACTATTGCAATTCCCCATACTTAGGAGATCCCCAAAGCTGAAATTAAAGGCTAACATTAAGCAAAACATACGCAAAGGGTCACAAAACATTACCCCAACTAACCCTAGCCTCACCTCAGCCAAAAACGCAAATCTTTAGAAAAGCTTAGGGTTAGACAAAACTATTGCAATTCCCCATACTTAGGAGATCCCCAAAGCTGAAATTAAAGGCTAACATTAAGCAAACATACGCAAAGGGTCACAAACATTACCCCAACTAACCCTAGCCCTCACCTCAGCCAAAAACGCAAATCTTTAGAAAAGCTTAGGGTTAGACAAAACTATTGCAATTCCCCATACTTAGGAGATCCCCAAAGCTGAAATTAAAGGCTAACATTAAGCCAAACATACGCAAAGGGTCACAAACATTACCCCAACTAACCTCAGCCCTCACCTCAGCCAAAAACGCAAATCTTTAGAAAAGCTTAGCGTTAGACAAACTATTGCAATTCCCCATTTAGGAGATCCCCAAAGCTGAAATTAAAGGCTAACATTAAGCAAAACATACGCAAAGGGTCACAAACATTACCCCAACTAACCCTAGCCCTCACCTCAGCCAAAACGCAAATCTTTAGAAAAGCTTAGGTTTAGACAAAACTATTGCAATTTCCCATACTTAGGAGATCCCAAAGCTGAAATAAAGGCTAAATTAAGCAAAACATACGCAAAGGGTCACAAACATTACCCCAACTAACCCTAGCCCTCACCTCAGCCAAAAACGCAAATCTTTAGAAAGCTTAGGTTAGACAAAACTAATGCAATTCCCATACTTAGGAGATCCCCAAAGCTGAAATTAAAGGCTAACATTAAGCAAAACATACGCAAAGGGTCACAAACATTACCCAACTAACCCTAGCCCTCACCTCAGCAAAAAACGCAAATCTTTAGAAAAGCTCAGGGTAAGAAAAAACTATTGCAATTCCCCATACTTGGGAGATCCCAAAGCTGAAATAAAGGCTAACATTAAGCAAACATACGCAAAGGGTCACAAACATTACCCAACTAACCCTAGCCCTCACCTCAGCCAAAAACGCAATCTTTAGAAAAGCTTAGGGTTAGACAAAACTATTGCCAATTCCCCATACTTAGGAGACCCAAAGCTGAAATTAAAGGCTAACATTAAGCAAAACATAACGCAAAGGGTCACAAACATTACCCAACTAACCCTAGCCCTCACCTCAGCCAAAACGCAAATCTTTAGAAAAGCTTAGGGTTAGACAAAAACTATTGCAATTCCCCATACTTAGGAG